>VZQC01007170.1:1106181-1127294 GCA_009823505.1 Rhizomys pruinosus | reverse complement strand
TTTTTTTTTTTTCATTTTTAGCTATAAGTGATAATCCATGAGTACAAGCATCCTTCATGCAAAACCTATCTGCAGGCTGTTGTGCCCAAACACCTACAGCCCCACCATCCAGTGGGGGGTGACAGGTTGTTTGTTCAATCAAGTTGATCAAATGAGTGTCCAGACTACATTGCTGTAGTTTCACCATTCACCCCAATCGCAGCCCTTACATTCTACCACGCCCCCTCTTCCGCAGGTTGTTCCCTAGGCTTAGAAAAGGGGCACAGGTGGATGAGAGGTAAAACAGTCCACTCTCTCTGGAGCTGTTGACTTGGACTCTGGTCAATTCTGGCTGTTTCCTTTCATGGGCTGACAGTTTGTCCAGGAATAACCTTTCGATCCTACTCTACAATAGTTGTCTCCAATTTACAGTTGGGGAGCGACCTCATCATTGTCATATTTCTCCTTGTTCTATGGGTGGGAAGGCAAGGAAGTCTCTCATATCAGAACCTTTGTGGCACCTACTTCTGACCTCTGAGGCATTGCACAACACGGGTGCACCAACCTACATGCAGATAGTACATTCATACACATAATAAATAAATAAATAAATAAATAAATAAATAAATAAATAAATAAATAAAATTTTTAAAAATAAAAATTGATAATACTTATGCTGGGTGTGGTGGTGCATGCCTTTAATCCTAGCATTTGGGAGGCAGAGGCAGGTGGATTTTTGTGAGTTCAAGGCCAGCCTGGTCTACAAAGTGAGTTCCAGGTCAGCTGGGGCTACAGGGAGACCCTGTCTCAAAAACACCAAAAAAAAAAAAATTGATAATACCAAAAGCATGAAATGGAATATAAGAAAATACTTTTGTGAGTATGGTTTAATTATCGTTGTTTATAGTTAACTCTCTCCCATAGTATGATGTAAGAACTTAGAAAGAATGAGAGATAAAAATGCAAGCACACAGCACACAGGTCCAGAGGGGCCCATCTGCCAAGTCCGTGGGGCTGGGGTGTCTAAGACAGTAGCAGTTCAGGTCCAGAAGGGAGGGGGAAAGACTGTGAAGGAAACAGACAAAATCAGATCACAGCCCAGCACCCAGGAAGGCACATTGTAGAGAAGAGTTGTCTAGAAGTTGTTTAGTTTATACACAAACGTACATAGTAATTTTTGGGAGGTGTTTTTGAGACAGGGTCTTCCTGTAGCCCCAGCTGTCCTAGAACGCACTATGTAGGCTAGGCTGGCCTTGAACTCATAGAGATCTGCCTGGTACTGCCTCTCAAGTGCTAGGATTAAAGGCGTGCACCACCATGCCCAGCCATAGTAATTTTTATAAAATAAAGTAAGCACACTAAAGTTTAAAGGTAGCTGGGTTTTTTTTTTATTTTATTTATTTTTACATGTGTATGAGTATACTGTCGTACTGTCTGCATGCAGGTCTGTGCACCCGTGTCGTGCAATGCCGCAGAGGTCAGAAGAGGGTGTCAGATTCCCCTGGAACTGGAGTTCTCCTGGAATTGGAGTTACAGACGGTTCTCAGCCGCCATGTGGGTGCTGGGGACCGAACCAGGGTCCTCTGCAAGAGCAGTCGGCACTCCCAACCACTAGGCCATCTCTCCAGCCCCAGCCTGGGGATTTTTAAATGGACCTCTAGTCAGAGAAAAGCAGCACAGCTACCAGGCGGCCGTCTCCAGGAGCCTGGCGGGCTCTCCCCCATTTCATAGACCTCCATTCAGGTCAAACCACAATTCCTGGGTTCAACTGTTGATGAAAAGATGAGTTAGTATACTAAATTAAACCTATAACCAGTTGGACCTTGGTGTGTTTTCTTTTAACTGGTTTTTTAGGGCTTTAAAGGTCTGAAAGAAACACAAACTAGACTGAATGTCAAAACAAAAAAAGTATTTTCAAAGTAAACAAATAAAAGAGGTACCTTAAAACAATTATCATGAATGCAAACCCAAACCTAAAAAGGAACTTTTTACATCGGATTTTTACATAACCAGTGTTGATGCAAAGACATAACTCTCACCTCAAAGAGGATAAGAGGTAGTTTATTCTAGAGTCAAATATGAGTGACCATGGCCCTGGAAACAGATGTAGATTACCCCAAATTCCATGTTCTGGGTGGTAAGTTACATTATGCTTTTGTAGTAACAGAACAAAGAAAAGTCATAAATCAAGACACTTTCCAAACACATTTGGTGGTTACATTCAGTAGGCAGGTCATAGCAAAGTGGGTTGGTTTCTACTATAGGTTTCAGATGCTATCCGGTAACATTCTTAGCCTTTTGATTGGTGGGACCTGATGGTCTGGTAAGTTAATTTTGTTATTAGTCACTAGAAAGTTAATTCAGAAACAGAGGTAGGCAAGGTGTGGCTATTTATGGGGTTAAAGATGTCCCCAAGCCAGGCATGGTGGCACATGCCTTTAATCCCAGTACTTGGGAGGCAAAGGCAGGCCGTTCTCTGTGTGTTCAAGGCCAGCCTGCTCTACAGAGTGAGTTCCAGGATAGCTGGGGCTACAGGGAGACCCTGTCTCAAAAAGACCAAAAAAAAAAAAAAAAAACAAGATAAACAAGATGTCCCCAAATAACTTGTGAATAAGCTCTGGATCTCCGAAACACTCCAAATGCTCCTTGAAGAGCTGATCAGTTGGTCATTCTTGAAGGAAATTCAGTCCAAAATGCAGGATTTTTCTGGGAACTTTTTTGTTTACACC
Organism: Rhizomys pruinosus; assembly: GCA_009823505.1. NCBI lineage: Eukaryota > Metazoa > Chordata > Mammalia > Rodentia > Spalacidae > Rhizomys > Rhizomys pruinosus. Next base: position 1,124,586 of record VZQC01007170.1, on the reverse strand, counting down.
AGAGGCCTTGAGACATTGTTTAATAGAGTTTATATTATCAAAATACCCGTATTTATAAATTTATGGGTTTGTGGATTCCTTAATGAAGCTTATGGGTCATGTGCAATTCACATATTCTGTCAGACAGCACCAGTGAGTGCCTGGTGGGTGGTGCTGTTTCAGTGATGGTGTCTACGTACACAAAGGAAATGCTGAATCATCCTGCATCAGCATCTGCTCTCCAAATGGACCCATGCAGTCTGAAAGCCACCATTGCATACAGTCTAGAACATGGCAGTGATTCAAAAGCAGTCCAAGTAGGGCACAGCCTAATCTCAATTAACATAGCTAAGTGTTTGAACAACAGAAATCAGAATAAGACAGAAAAAAAATGTCATTCTTACCATCAAATACAGAACACTAAAGTCAAGAGTAATCTGTAAAAACAAACCTTTCTAGGGGGCTGGAGAGATGGCTCAGTGGTTAAGAGCACTGACTGCTCTTGCAGAAGATCTGGGGTTCAATTCCCAGCACCTACATGACAGCCTTTAAGCCGGGCGTGGTGGTGCACACCTTTAATCCTAGCACTTGGAGGCAGAGGCAGGTGCATCTCTGTGAGTTCCAGGCCAGCTGGGGCAATAGGGAGACCCTGTCTAAAAACAAACAAACCAACAACAAAAAAAACAAAAACCCAAAACCTTTCTAGCCCAGTGTGGTGGTACACACTCTGGATCCCAGCACTCTGAAGGTAGAGGCAGGAGAATCAAAGAGTGTGAGGGTAGCCTGGGACCCAGGAGACCCCGCCTCACTAAAATCAAGCAAGGGCCAGGCATGGTAACACACACCTTTAATCCCAGAACTCGGGGAATAGAATCAAGAAGGTCTCTGGGAATTCAAGGCCAGCCTGGTCCACATAATGAGTTTTAGGCCACTGAGGGCTGCAGGGAGACCTCAACAATAAACAAATAAATAAAAAGGTGTGAGGGGTTCTGGGAGGGGAGAGGGAAAACAAGCGTCTGCTGTGCGAACTTGAGATCTTGAGGTTGACTCTCTGACATCCATGTACATAGAGCAGGGAATAGCCACCCAGGCCTGGAACCCCAGTGCTATTGGGAGAGCTGGGACAGGAGGATTACCCAGGCTTGCTGGCTGCCAGCCTAGCTCCAATGTCAGTGAGAGATGCTGTCTCAAGGGAAATAAGACAGGTAATGCTAGAGTTAGATAGCCAGTGTCCTCCTCTGGCCTCTGTGTGCCTACCTGCACCACACACACACACACACACACACACACACACACACACACGAGAGCACAAACATCATAGTTGGCTTTGGGTGTCAACTTGACACACCTGGGAAAAGGAAAATTCAGTTAGGGAATTTTCTCTATGGAAATGACCGGTGGGAAGTTCCGTAAACAAGAACCAGGAGGACTCCCTGCTCTGACCCTGGTTTGGGGTGCAAGCTTCCTGACTCTTCGCTCTGCTCCTTTCCCTAGCCTGACAGGTGAGGACACCAGAGCAGTCTCCCCAGGAAACACAACACTCACAGTGTCACTTCTGTCTTGCAAACTTTATTAGTTCAGGGGAAAGGGTGGCAGGCAGCCCTCCAGGGACCCGCAGCCCTCACTGTTTGCCATTGCCGTTGATGGGACGGTTCACGTGGTCAGGAGAGGCCAGGAAGGCCTTGATCTTGGGACGGGCAAGGAGACGCGCCACATAGGCAGAGAGCAGCGGGAAGGCATCCAGGCAGCCGGGGGCCAGGACCTGGTGGATCCGAAGCAGGTCTAGCAAGTTGTAGTCAGCGAAGGAGATCTGCAGAGGCAGGAGGTGTGGACATCAGCAGGGGGCACGGGCTGGGGCTGGGGAGCAGAGAGCCCGAGAGCTCCTCTGCCCCGATGCCCCATAGATTTGCTCCATTTTACAAATGGCTCCTACTTGTTTCCGTCTATAAGAAGGTGACATGGGAGGGGCAGGACAGGGCCAGATGCTCACCTGGTCACCCACGATGAAGGACTTGCCTCCCTGGTTCTGGGACAGCAGGGTTTCAAAAGGCTTCAGGTGCTCAGGCAGAGCCTTCACGTAGTCATCCTTCCCCGAATCCTGCCAGAAGGACGCACAAAAGTGTGTTATCACCTCTTACCTTCACGGAGCAGTGGGCATGGAGAAGCAACTGGATGCACCATGAGAAACATGCCGCCCACCCCTAGAGACAGGCCTGGGCCCTCAGCTTGCTCCCCACAGCCAGGAGATTATCAAGTTTTATCTGCTTCAGCTGTGAAATTTTTTTTTTTTTCAAATGTAGACCAGGCTGGCCTTGATCTGCCTGCCTCTGCCTCCCAAGTGCTAGGATTACAGGCGTGCACCACCAAGCCTGGGAGGCTGTGAATTCTTTTCCACTTTATTCCATAATTTCCATCTCAACTAAGATATCTCTGTGTCTCTCTGTGTCTCTCTCTTTCTCTGCGTGCGTGTGCATGTGTGTGTGTGTGTGTGTGTGTGTGTGTGTGTGTGTGTGTCCTAAGCTAGCTGGACAACTTAGTAAATAGCTCAGGCTGGTCTTGAACATATCGCAGTCCTCCTGCCTCGCCCTCCTCACTGCTAGGATTCCAGGCATGTGCCATCCTCACTCCCAGCTAAGAGCTATCTTTTATTATTGAGAAAATCTCAGAGCTGGCACCTAGAGGTGTCAGGATTCTTCTGTACCTCGAAATCAGACCCAGCCCTGCACAGAGTCCTCCGCCGTCTGCAGTGTTCAAATCCGTGGGTTTAAGGGCTTCAGGACATGGCCCGCTGCCCCCAGCTCTAGCTTGCCATGTTCCACCCCCATGTCCATGGCACACACACTATGCTTCGGTTTCACCAGCCCCCAGGTGTGCTCCCAATCTGCATACTTTGCTCACCTGCACCAGCAGCCCCTCCCCTTTCCTAAACCGTGTGCTAGCCCTCCTCTGACTGCCACAGCTCTGCCTCTGGCTCTGACACAGGGAGAGAGATTGAAGGTGCACAAAAGCTCCTGCGTTCATCCCTCTCCCCCAGCCAAGGGCCCAGGCTCACATATTTGGTGTAGATGAGGGTGACATATTTGCAGCGGAGGTCCTCCACCCCGTCGTTCACCATGTCCACCAAGGCCGCCTCCCGCTGATCTTTCCCATAAAGCCCTGCGGGTCAGGAGAGACGGCATGGCTGGCACCTGACCCACACGCACCACAGGCTGATCTCCTCACAGACATGTGGCTGTCTGGAGGTTCCAGTCTGGGAGGAGGGGGCTGTGGGCAGGCATGTGAGAGGCAGCCTGGCAAACCACAGCTGTACCTTAGCCAAGAAACATAACATCTGGGGGGTTGGAGAGGTGGCTCGGTGGTTAAGAGCACTGGCTGCTCTTGCAGAAGAAACAGGTTCAAATCCCAGCACCCACATGGTGGCTAACAACTTCAGTTCTGATGCCCTCTTCTGACCTCTTCCGGCATTACAGACATGGGTGCTCTCTATCCAAACCTTACTGATAAACCAATCCATTGCCGAGGGCAGAGACTCTACAATAATGGCTGTTGCCCCCCTCTTCCACCACCACCACTACACCCACCTCCTGGGACACTTGGGGTTCAGAACTCACCGAAGGAACGGCCCAGGTGCCTCAGGATGGCGTTAGATTGGTACAGGGTCAGGTCTCCGTCCTGGAATTTGGGGAGCTGCCCATACAGCTGTGGGTAGGGAGGGGTGAAGCTTGGTGAGAAGGTGCTGAGTTGCAGTTCCCCTAAGGCCTACTCCCTGCCCCACACAGGAGTGCAACTCACACAGCTGGACTTGAGCTGGCCTTTTAACCAGGCGTCCATCCCCACCACCTCCTCCTTCCAGCTCTGGCCCTGGTCAGCCAGCAGCATGCGCATGGCTTCGCACCGGCCTGGACGGAGGGACAGGACAAGAATGTTGACATGGTGCAGGGTACCCAACCTCTGAGCAGCCTGGGGAGGGGTCTGGGCACCACAAGGGAGGCAAAGCCTTGAAACCAGGAGGGTCTAAGATGGACTGAGGTTTCCAGGGGGGGTGAGGGCTGCAGGCCCAGCCCCCCCCCCCCCGCCCTTCCCTGCAGGCCTGGTTCCTACCTTGAACTGGGAAGTAGACGATGGTGTATGGCGGCACTAGAGGGGGCAGGAGAAGGATGTTAGACCATGGGAGCCCCGGGACTAACCAGAGCGCAGTGAGCACCCGCCTGCCCCATTCCCTAGGACCCCCTCCATGCTCTGGGGTCCCCGGAAGTCCCCGCACTTCTGGGCCCCAGCTGCCCTGGGCTGGGAACTGAGTCTCCAGAGAGTCTCCCGCCGCATGCTGGGAGCCCGTGGAGGCCTGGCAGGGCGGACTCACTGGCTGCAGCGTAGACGCGGTGCGGACTCACTGACGCGTAGACAGTGGCTGGCGGATCTAGGGGACTGGCCCAGTGGCCGCCAACCTTAATAGGGGCGTCACGCCCTGGCCCGCCCCGGATGCTGAATTGCGGAGCTGGAGGGAGGGAGAGCCGGGCTCCGCAGCTGCTTGGGCTGGACCGGAGTGGGAGTGGGGGAGGGGGGGGGCGGGGAGGACGGGGAGGGGCGCGTGACCAGAGAAACTGGCTGATCCTGTCCGGCCTTGGGAGCCCTGGGCTGGGTGGGATGGGTGGACCCTAAGAAGTACAAAGAACCCCACAGAGCATGGGACGGAGTCCCCAGAGTCCTTTCCACGTCTTCCAGAACACCCTTACCCCAACCCAAAGCAATGATACAGGGCAAGCATGAAAGAAAGAGCCACCAGGATGGTGGTGCGGACCAGGGAGCAGGTTTCTGCTCAGTAGCCTGAGGCTGTGGCTAGGCACCCACCTGTGGAGGGGGTTTCTGCAAGCCAGAAAGTTGGCACAAAGTCTGCTGTCTTTGTTAGGGAAACCTTAGAGAAGGGGGGTGGACCCCGCTGGAACTGGCCCAGCCCAGCCAGAGGCAGTGCAGGCGGGGACAGGCAAGATTTGGGCCCAGCTGTCCATGCAGGGTCCGAGCCAGAGAGACTGTGTCTCTTTAGCTCCTGTTCCCGCCCACCATCCTCTTCCCAAGGGCCCACCAGTGCTTTCCTGTCTTAACACACGAATCTCTTCTTTCTCCAGTCCAAAGAGTTTAATTTCATCACCTGACCCACTGCTAAAAGCAACTGACATTTGCCATCTAGAGCTTCCCTGTCAGGCATCCGAGGAGTTGCTAAAGGGGAAGGAAAATAAGCGAAGAGACAACGTTGCAGTTTTATGTCAGAAACAGCCGGTGCTTTTCCTTGACTTTTGCTACTGTGTATCCTTACAGGAGGCTCAGCAGGGCTTTCAAAGATAATGTCTGTCCCTTAAAAAATCACCCACAAAACTCACACACACCCAAGCTGACAAGAATGTACACACACACACACACACACAGAATTTAAAATCTCAGTCTTCCACATCTCTCTCTGTCTTGCTGTGTCACACATGCGCACAGAGCCCCCACACCTGCTGCCTTCCTCTGTGGCTGGTTGTTTCTTCCTGCAGCCTCCCTTCCTCCCAGGGCCTCTCTCTCCCTGGCTCTCTCCACCCCCATCCTGCCAGCCTTGTCCTACCTGGGGTCCCTGTCCCTCTCACTTCTCCCACTTCTTACTTCAAAGTGGCCTGAGCCAGCTTCTCTGTTTGTGCTATAACGTGTGGAAATAATTTCCTGCCAGAAATAATTCCCTGCAGGCGGCTCTGTAACTGTGAACAATTAAACACTGCCCAATCACTCTCTCCCAGGGCCCAGTCCAGGCCTTTCCACTCCTGTGCTGGAGCATCTATGGATGGAGGTGTTGGGGCCATTACTTGAACCACCATTCCTAGTCCACATATGTTCAACTCCAGTCTGAACAGGGTCCCCTGTCCTCACATAAAATCAATCATCTATTTTTCTTTGGGCTGTGTCTGGGATGGATGCTGGGTGGACTTGTTGTGCCCCAGGTATGTGGACACTTGATTTGCATAAGAAGAACCAGGTGGCCCTGGGGAAGGGCTGTGCACTCCAAGCACCCCACACCTCAGCTGCTGCATTCCCTCTGGGCCCATTTCTCATCACTGAGGATTTGGGCACCTCGAGTGATCCTGGGTTTCTTGCTCTGTCTTGCGAAAATTGCCCGTTCCTGACCTTGGGCTGTGTCCCTTGAGGCTGCCTCCTCCTTCCTGTTGACTGCCAAGAGGTCTTCATTTGTGCTAGTTATTAATCTCTTACAGGCTTTTGACCTTTTTTTTAAAGAACTTTTAAAATTTTATTATTTTTTATGTGTATGAATGTACTGTCTGCATGTAGGTTTGTGCACCCATGTTGTGCAATGCTGCGGAGGTCAGAAGAGGGCGTCGGATTCCCCTGGAACTGGAGTTAAGGATGGTTCTCACCCTCCATGTGGGTGCTGGTGATCGAACCCAGGTCCTCTGCAAGAGCAGTGGCACTCTTAACCCCTAGGCTATCTCTCCAGCCCCAGGCTTTTGACTTTTAAAAAATATTTATTATTTATTTTTACTTTATGTGTACGAGTGTATTGCCTGGATGCATGTAAGTGCACCCGTGTCTTGCAATGCCTCTGGAGATCAGAGAGGATATTGGATCACCTTAAACTGGAGTTACAGACAGTTGTTAACTACTATGTGGCTGTTGGGAATCTATCTCAGGTCCTCTGCAAGAGCAGCCAGTGCTCTTAATTGCTGAGCCATCTCTCTAGCTCCCCAAATTTCTCTCTCTCTCTCTCTCTCTCTCTCTCTCTCTCTCTCTTGAAGTTGTGGTGAGTGATGCGTTATGTTTTGGCTTCTGAAACTGTTTTTGTGACAGAGTCTCACTCTATAACCCATGTTAGCCTCAAACTCAGGATGTAGCCCAATCTGGCCTTAAACCTCTGTCCCACACCCACTTGAAACTGCAATTAAGTCTCTTATTCATGTCCGAATCACAGCACCCTCCCACACCATCTTCTATCAATCTCACCTTTTTACCGGGAATTCCACATGAATCCCTCTGGAGGCCACTTGAATATGTGCCTGTTAGACAAAAGCCTGCATTTATTTTTCAAATCAGCAGCAACCCCTCCAAGACCACCATCTGACCTATCAGCCAGTCCATCCCCATCCTGTCCAATGCTCTGCCTGCCCTTCTTCCATTCCCTGCCACTTAACGTCCACTTGTCTGTTCTTATGCCAAGGCTGCACATTTGTATTACTCCAGCTTCATAAACCTGGGAGTAGAAAACACACCCTCCAGGCTCTTCCTGTCTCTCTCTCTCTCTCTCTCTCTCTCTCTCTCTCTCTCTCTCTCTCTCTTGCTGTCAGTACTTGGGATTGAGCCTAAGATCTTCCATAAGCTAGTCAACTGCCTACTGCATATATACATATATGTGTGTATGTGTGTATGTGTATGTATATATGTATATGTGTGTGTGCCCCAGAGTTTTTAATCTAAAATTTTAATTCAAATTTTTAAATAACCAGTCATAGTGGTACACACCATTAATTGCAGCAGTCCAGAGGCAGAGGCAGGTGAATGGATGCAAGTTCAAGACTAGCCTGATCTGCATAGTGAGTTCCAGGCTAGTTGGGACTACTTAGTGAGACCCTGTCTCCAAAAAAGGAGGAAGGGAGATATGGTCAGTGGTCAAGAGCACTGGCTAGTCCTGCAGAGGACCTGGGTTCCCAGCACCCACATGTTGGCTGACAACCATTCATAACTTCAGCTCCAGGGAATCTGACATCTGCTTTCTGCCTCTGCAGACATTTTACAACATGGGTGTACTTATATGGAGGCAAGATACTCCTACACATAAAACAATAAAATGGTAAGTAAATACATAACTGAGGATTTCATTAAACTTTTTTAAATTAGGGCTAGGTGATGGTTCAGCAGTCAAGAGCATGTACTGCTCTTACAGAGGACCTGAGTTCAGTTCCCAAAACCGCAGCTGCTTATCCCATGGCAGGGAGCAGCCAAAGGGAGGACTTCCATGGCTGCCCTCAAGAGTATACTCCCAGTGAGCTGAGGTGCTCCCACTAGCCCCAGATCTTACGGGTGGTCTAGGCAGGGATCAAGTGTTTCCAGATTCTTGACTTCTTACCTAAAGTACTAAAAATCAGAGCTCGCACAGACTTGCAGAAGTAGCAAGGTAAACTATTCAGAGTGAAGCTGAAGTGCAGATTAGGGAGGGAGACCCTATCAGGACCAATAGGTCACAGGAGTGAGGGTATGTAGGGGGCCAGGTTACAGCCTTCCAGGCCTTCTCCTCTATTCTTATTAGTGTGGAGAAGTAGATAATAAGTTTTCTAATAAAATTCCAGAGTAGGAACTAGAGAGATGGCTCAGGGGTAAAGAGAACTGTCTGGTCTTTCCTACCCCAGTTCAGTTCTCAGCACCTACATATTGTCTAAAAACCATCTCTAACTCCAGATCCAGGTGATCCAGCACCTTCTTCTGGCCTCTACAGGCATTTCACACATATGGTACACTTACATATATGCAAGCAAAACACATACACAAAATAAAAATGACAAAGAATGTCAAGCCGGGTGAGGCAGCGCACACCTTTAATCCTAGCACTTAGGAGGCAGAGGCAGGCGGATCTTTATGAGTTCAAGGCCAGCCTGGTCTACAGAGTGAGTTCCAGGACAGCTGGGGCTACAGGGATACCCTGTCTCAAAAATACAAAAAAAAAATAAATAAGAAGAAAAATAAAAACAAAAATGTCAAAATTCCAGAATAAACCCCACTTGAGCATGCTGTAGAATTTTTTTTTTAATGTTTCATTTATCACTTTTATTTTATGGGTATGAGTGTATGTCCTTGCATGCATGTGAGTGTATCGCCTGCATGCATGTGGATGCACCTATGTCATACAATGCTCTCAAAGGTCAGAAGAGGTCACTAGATCCCCTGGAACTAGAGTTAGAGTTGTTAGCTGCCATGTGGGTTCTGGGATTCAAACCCAGGTCCTCTGTAAGAGCAGCCAGTGCTCTTAACTGCTGAGCCGTCTCTCCAGCCCTTCATATCTCTTGTTCTTGGACAGTTTTGCAAAATGAAGCCTGTGCTTCTGAAGACCCAGCTTAATCCCCCCATTCCTCCTCTGGATCTTGTTTGTTCCTCCATCCTGTCGCTATCATTTCTCTCCTAGCTTACCATTTTCTGCCATTCTTTCCCCAAATTGGTGACTTCCATGATTTGCTTAGTTACTTTGATCTGTTTTTATTCTCTGATAAACATTTGATGTTATAAAGGCCTCTTTTCTTCTTTCCACGTCACTGTCTTGTCTTTTTATCGTGTGTTATCCCAAGTGCTGAAAGTTGAGGCAGGAACCATAGCAACCAACTTCAATGCGAAGATTTCCTATTTTCTCTTAGGATTTCCTCTTTAGCTCAAGGATTTTTTTTTTTTTTTTTTGGTCTTTTCGAGACAGGGTCTCTCTGTAGCCTCAGCTATCCTGGAACACACTCTGTAGACCAGGCTGGCCTTGAACTCACAAAGATCCACCTGCCTCTGCCTCCCAAGTGCTAGGATTAAAGGCGTGTGCCACCACACCCGGCTAGCTCAAGGATTTTTTAATTAATTAATTAATGTCTTCCAGACAGGGTCTCCTTGTAGCCCCAGGCTGGCCTTGAACTCATAGAGATCCGCCTGCCTCTGCCTCCCTAGCACTGGGGCTCAAACACTATTTAATGAGGGAATAGAGAGATGGCTCAGTGGCTTAAGTCCTAGCTGTGCAAGTGTTAGGACTGGAACTTGAACCCCCGGAACCTCCATCAATGCTGGAGGGTAGCAACAGCAGCCATGATCCCAGCTCTCTTACAGCAACTTGGAGGAGGAGACAGGAGAGCCCCCCAAAGCTGGAGGGCTACGCAGACTGGAGTGGCCACAAAGAGCAGCAAGCAGCCCGCTCTCAATCAAGGTAGACTGTGAGGCCTGGCACGCGAGGTTGTCCTCTACCTCCATATGAATATCAATATCATGGCACATGTGTGTCCAGGCTTGCACATACAAACACACACATACATCATACACATAAATACACACATCATACACACAAACACACACAAGAATTATATGCTACTTAATTTTTTAACCTATAGCAGCTTTAAGCTAACTTTCTTTTTTTTTTAAGCTACCTTTCTTTGAAATAGTATAACAGATAATTCTTTTGGTCTTTTTGAGACAGGATCTTCCTGTAGCTCCACCTGTCCTGAAACTCACTATATAGACCAGGCTGGCCTTGAACTTACAGAGATCCATCCGCCTGCCTCTGCCTCCCAAGTGCTGGGATTAAAGGGTGTGGGCCACCATACCTGGCAACAGATAATTTTTTTTTTTCAATTTTGACTAGGACATCTTATCTCTTTTACTTTAAATTTTTTATTTTATTTTATTTTATTTTATTTTATTTTTTGAGACAGAGTCTCACTCTATGCCCCAAATTGTCTTGGAACTCACTATGTACTCCAGGCTGGCCTCCAACTTGTGGCAATCCTTCTGCCTCAGATTCCTTGAGTGCTGGAATTACCAGTGTGAAACATCAGGCCTGCCTCTTATTTTTATTATATTATGGTCACAAAACATCAGAGTCTCATATTTATCTGTTGTAATTTACTGAGGCTTAATCTATGCCCTGCCTTGTAGCTTGTTTTGTGACTATTCAGGATTGTTCAGAACAGTTAATATTGGGTGAGGATAATTATTCATGCTTTCACATTAACATTATTCCTTTTATATTTTTTGAAGATTTAGTTTTGTTATTTTTTATTATGTGTATATGTGCATGGCGGGGGGAGCATGTACATATGAGTGCTGGTGTCCATGGAGGGCAAAGAGGGAGTTGGATCCCCTGAAATTATGGGCAGTTATGAGCTTCCCAGTGTGAGTGCTGGGAAAAGAATCAGGAACTTCTGCAAAAACAGAGCCTGCTCCTAACCACTGAGCCATCTCTCCACCCCCTCATGTATATTTTTCAAAGACAAGGTCTCACTTTGTAGCCCTGGATGACCTAGAACTCACTATATAGACCAGGCTGGCCTCAAATTCAGAGAGGCCTACAGCCTGTACCTCCTGAGTTCTATGATTAAAGGTGTGAACCACCACACCCTGCTTTTTAAAACTTTTTTGTCCTTTTATTCTTTGTCCTATTAATAAAGAGTTATAGTCCTTAGTGATATTTGATATTTTAGTTACATTTATTTAGTTATATAAGATTTTAGTTATATTGTTAAAATGTACTACATGTACGTATGGAGATCAAAGGACAATACTTATATGTCAGTTCTTTCCTTATACCTTGTGGGTTCCCAGGATTGAACTCAAGTTATCAGCCTTAGCAGCAAGCACCTTTACCCACTGAGCCATCTCACCAGCTCCCAGAGTCACAATGTCATTGCTGTTCCATGTGGACCTCCCTGCACGCCAACCAAATTTTAATTGAAGCTATGTTTTGGGAAGCATCTGTGTTGTGTAATGCTTTTGTGAGTTTATAACATAACAGTTATATCACTGTGGTTCTTACATTATATGTTTTTTCATACATTAAGGTTCCTGCCCTGGCTTTTCTTCTGTCATGTCCATATGCAGTATTTTTTCCTACCTTATCATTATTACTATAGTCATCATTATCATTATTGCATTTATCATGTGTGGTTGATGTGTGTGAAATTTTTGCATGTTTGTTGGGGTGCACATACTAGTAGAGGCCCAAGGCTGATGTGGGAATCATCCACTCACTTTCCCACCTTATTTATTGAGGTAAGGCTTCTCAATCAAACCCAGAGGTCACCAGTATGGTCAGTCCTTCTATCCTGCTTACTCTAGGTATCTACCTAGGTTTCAGAAGATCTGGTCCTCAGTTTGCTGAGCCCTCCCCTACCCCCTCCTACTTTTTATTATGAATATATGTACACCCTGCAAAATTATAGTGAGGGGGCTGGAGAGACAGCTCAATTGGTAAATTACTTACTGTGAAAGTGTGAAGACCAGAGCTCAGATCCCAGAACTCTTGTGAAATTTGGGCCTGGGTAGTGGCTTCTTGTAATCCCAGAACTAGAGAGGCAGAGACAGGATTCCTGGAATAAGCTACCCTGTGTTGGTGAGCTCAGGTTCTACAAGGAACCTAGCCTTAGTCAATAAAGTGGAGACTGATGTTAACTTCAAATCTACATACACACATGCATACACACACACATGCACACATGCATCCATACACATACAAACACATACATACATGCACACATATATACATACACATGCAAAAAAAATGAAGTAAGCTAAGCATAGTGACACTTGTTTATAATCCCAGCACTCAAGAGGCTGAGATAGGAGGATCATGAGCTCAAAGAAGCCTGAGCTACGGACTGAGACCTTGTTTAAAAAAAAATAAATTGAAGTGATGTATATTCAGTGAAACATACAGACCTTAAGTGTACAACACAATTCTTTGGTGTGTGTGTGTGTGTGTGTGTGTGTGTGTGTGTGTATCTGGAGCTAGCCAGTTCAGCTAAATGGCTGGCCATTGAGCACCAAGAATCCTTCTACCTCTGGCTCCCCCTCACCACCGCACTGGGATTCCAGGTGTGTGCCACTGCAACGGATGTCATTTATATGGGTGCTATCAATCGAACTCCATGAACTTGCATGACAAGCTCTTGGCCCTCTGTATTAGGTGCTTTTCTGTTGCTTTGTTAAAACACCATGACCAAGGCAATAGAAGGAAGAGTTTATTGGGTTTACAGTTCCAGAGGAATAAGAGTCCATCAAGGTTGGGGGGGAGCAGAAAGCTGAGCACACATCTTTGAGCAGAGACAGGAAGCAGAGACAGACTGGAAATAGGGCAAGACTATGAACTCGCAGAGCCCAGGTCCAGTGACGTACTTCCTCCACCAAGGACGTACCTTCTAACCACCCCCCCCAAACAGTGCCACCAACTGGAACGAAGTGTAAATACCCGGAGCCTATGGGGGACATTCTCTTTTTTTTTTTTTTTCTTTTTTTTTTTTTTTTTTTTTTAATTTTTTTTTTTTTTTTTTTTTTTTTTTTTTTTGTTTTTTAANCCCCCACCCCATCCCAGATCATGCATTCTGCCATAACTGTCCTGCATCTTTCTCTCATTTTTTTTTTTCATTTTTAGCTATAAGTGATAATCCATGAGTACAAGCATCCTTCATGCAAAACCTATCTGCAGGCTGTTGTGCCCAAACACCTACAGCCCCACCATCCAGTGGGGGGTGACAGGTTGTTTGTTCAATCAAGTTGATCAAATGAGTGTCCAGACTACATTGCTGTAGTTTCACCATTCACCCCAATCGCAGCCCTTACATTCTACCACGCCCCCTCTTCTGCAGGTTGTTCCCTAGGCTTAGAAAAGGGGCACAGGTGGATGAGAGGTAAAACAGTCCACTCTCTCTGGAGCTGTTGACTTGGAGTCTGGTCAATTCTGGCTGTTTCCTTTCATGGGCTGACAGTTTGTCCAGGAATAACCTTTCGATCCTGGCCTGGCACGTTATGGCCATCTATTTACTATTAAAGAGTTATTTTTGTTTATGTATGGCACATGTGTGAGGATGCCCGCAGACACCAGAAAGAGGATGTCAGATACCCTGGAGCTGAATTGAAAAGCAGTCAGGACCCCACTGGATGTAGGTGTTAGGAACCGAACTCAGGTCCTCTGGAAGAGCAGCGAGCACTTCCAACCATTAAGTCATTTCTCCAGCCTCTATTTTTTTTAAGATTTTAATTTTATTTTTATCTTATGAGTATGAATGTCTTACCTGCATGTATGTAAGTGCACCACATGCATACCTGGTGCTTGCAGAGACCCAAAGAGGGCATCAGATCCTCTGGAACTAGAGTTAAGGATGGTTGTTAGGCACTATGTGGACGCTGGGAACCAAACTCGGGTCCTCTGGAAAAGCAGCCAGTGTTTCTAACTGCTGAGCATCTCTCCCACTTTCTATTTCCTTCTTCTTTTTCTGGTGCAGGGCATGATGGCATATGCCATGGTGGCGCACACCTTTAATCTCAGCACTCGGGAGTCAGAGGCAGCTGGATCTCTGTGAGTTCAAGAACAACCTGGTCTACACAGTGAGCTCCAGACCAGCTGGGGCTAAAGGGAGACCCTGCCCCCCCAAAAAAGGTTAGTCTTGCTATACAGTCCAAACTTGCCTAAAACTCATAGTGAGCCTCTTGCATCAGCCTCCAGCGTGCATGTACCATTCACTCCTGCACTTGGGAGTGTTGGCGGGTTTCTTTTTATTGCTGAATCATAGTGAGTTGACTGGCTGTGGCCACAGTTCACATACTGGCTGAATGAAGTGCAGCTGGGCTCGTGGAGATAATGGACTAAGCTACCCTGCATGACTGCATATGAGCTGTATAAACATCCGTACTTACCAACTTGGATCAATTCCATATAGGAAGATGGCTGAGTCACACAGAAAAGACATGTTTAGCTTTCTAAGCTGCTTCCCAGGTGGAAGTGGAACGTCCACCCCCATCCCCCATAGCTAAAGACTCCTCCGTCCTTCGGAGCAGCAGCCGCCATTCTTTTGTGGGGTTTTTTGGTTCCTTTGAGACAGGGTCTCCCTGTAGCCCCAGCCGTCCTGGAACTCTGTATGTAGATCAGACTGGACTTGAACTCAAAAAGATCCACCTGCCTCTGCCTCCCAAGTGCTGGGATTAAAGGCGTGCTCCACCTCCCCCGGTGCAGCATCCATTCTGATCGGTTTTGTGGGCTGGGGATGTGCCTCAGGGACCGGCGCTTGGATGCCTGAGGACCAAGACCATTCTGATGGGTTTTGTGGGCTGGGGATGTGCCTCAGGGACCGGCGCTTGGATGCCTGAGGACCAAGATTTGATCCCCAGAACTGAACACAGGCGTCATCATTGTGGTGGTGTTTTGTTTCATTTGAGACACGGTCTTACTGTGTAACACTGGCTGGTCTGGAACTAACTATGTAGATCAGGCTGGCCTTGAACTCAAGTGATCCACCTGCCTCTGCCTCTTGAGTGCTGAGATTAAAAGTGTGATGTTAACATGGGGATTTACTGAGCTGCTTTTTGTGGGCCATCTTTGGTGAGTTACCAGTTCAAATGTTCTATACGGTTTTACTGGACTGGTTTTTTTTTTATTTCTGTATGTATATGAATGTACTGTCTGCATGCAGGTTTGTGCACCCGGGTCGTGCAATGCCGCAGAGGTCAGAAGAGGGTCTCGGATTCCCCTGGAACTGGAGTTCTCCTGGAATTGGAGTTTCAGATGGTTCTCGGCCGCCATGTGGGTGCTGGGGATCAAACCCAGGTCCTCTGTAAGAGCAGTCGGCGTTCTTAACCGCTAGGCCATCTTTCCAGCCCCCTGGACTGGTTTTATTATCATTACTGAATTCTGAGAGCTAGCCAGGTATTCTGTGCCATGGACCGGATATGAAATATCCCCCTGCCAAGGCTCGGGGATCAGTCTGGAAGAGGCGGTAGAAGGAACGTAAGCACTGGTGGGCCGGGAGGCATGCTGTGAAATGCTGTTTTCCGGACATGATGTGGGTGTGCCACTCAAGAACTCTCGGCAGCTGTGGTCACCTGCACACGCCAGCCAAATTTCTGTCGTAGATGGGGGACAGGGCTCCAGGTTCCACCCCTCACAGAGGAACTAGTGGTAGTTGATAGCTGCCAAGGTAAGGGGAGTCCTTAGTTTTTGAAGAAGTGGTCACAGTGTCTCCTATGCATTGATAGACAGCTCCATACCTGAGCACATATGGGAAGCAATTAATAGACTTAGAATTGTGGTGAAACAACAAGAAGTTGAGAGCCCATTGAGGTGATATGGGAGAGTTGGAGCTGGAAAACGAGAATGGATATGGTCTACGGTCATACTTTGTTGTAGGCATGTATGAAAATTTCAGGAATAAAGACAAGGTTTTTAAAATATATATATTACATTTATGTGTGTGCGTGTGTGCACATGTGCAGGTGCATACATGTTTGTGTGCCTATCACAGCATGCATGTGGAGTTCAGAGGATACCTTTCAGGAATCAGTTCTCTTGTTCCACCACGTGGGTTCTGGGGATCAAACTCAGACAATCAAGCTTAGCAGCAAGCTCCTTTCATTGCTGAGCCATCTTGCCGGCCTTTCAACTCCTGTTCTTGTAACTATCATTTCTTCTCCTATTTTATGTTGCTGGAAACAGCTCCGTCCTGTATTTCTAGAAGAAGTATTCTGTGTCCACCAATTTTTGCAGCAAGTGATATTTATCACTTGGGAGTTTGTGCCCCCTGGTGGGCTTGATTAGTCACTGTCACTTTAATCTATGAATTTGGCAAACATGCCAGGTAGTAGCTTCAGGAGGAGGAAGGAGCTGAGCGGCAGGAGCAGTCTCCCGGTCCTCCCCTGTCACCCCCCAAGCAGAACCCGAGGTCAGAGGTTCTCTTTGTGGCCCTTGGTGGGGGGCAGCTTTAGTGGAGGTGGCTTCTCAGGCTGTACCGTGTGCGTCCTGGGGAGCTTAAGAAGAGAGAAAATCCTCTTCCCCACCACGTCTCACTGCACCCTGAGTCCCATCCAGCGCCTACGCCCATACCATGGGCACCCAGGTTCAAAGCAGCCGCTGTCTCTGAAATGGCGTATGCCTCTTCCAAGCCCCTTTTAGTCTACTCCATTTGCTCCTGAAGCCTCTGCTCCTTTCTGCAGTTTCCTCCCAGAGTTGAGGTTAATTCATACTGGCTCACCACTTAAAGCAAGGGGTGGCACGTCATGTGACCTTAGCCTTTTGCTGCCCCAGCTGGGTTGGAGCTCGCTCTGTAGGCCAGTCTGGCCTTGAACTCACAGGAATCTGCCTGCTTCTGCCTCCCAAGTGCTGGGATTAATGGCGTGCGCCACCGTGCCAGGCTCAATCATTTCTTTCTT
Organism: Rhizomys pruinosus; assembly: GCA_009823505.1. Taxonomy (NCBI): domain Eukaryota; kingdom Metazoa; phylum Chordata; class Mammalia; order Rodentia; family Spalacidae; genus Rhizomys; species Rhizomys pruinosus. Next base: position 1,107,699 of record VZQC01007170.1, on the reverse strand, counting down.
AGATTTCCCCTTTTCTTTTCCTCCTTGGTGAGAATTGTCTTTCTGTCCCACGATGTATTTTTGGCCTTTGTCCAGCTTTAGCCTGGGGACCATCACCTTGCTGGGCGAACACCACATGGCAACACCCTTCAGCATAGATGACACAGTTACTTCTGCAAATCTAGACCCGTCGGGCAATCCACTGTCCTCATACAACCTCCACTCCATCATCCTTTTGATTGGGTGTGGAAGGAACATTATACTTCTATCTCAGTTCTGTGGAAAGAAGGGAAGACATCATCTTCCTCTGATGTAAGAAGATGCATTGAAATGCTTTTTACAGTTCTTGCTCCAGTCGGAGCTCACAGACAGTGTGTGTGTGTGTGTGTGTGTGTGTGTGTGTGTGTGTGCCATGTGTGTGCGGGAGCCCTTGGAGCTGGAGTTACAGGCAGTTAGTATGAGCCGCCTGATGGGGGTGCTGGGAACCAAACTCAGGCCCTGGGAAGAGCAGGCAGTGTTCTCCACTGCTGAGCCAGCTCTCCTGTCCAAGGTTCTCAGTTCTTATCTTATGTGGTTAGACTTTGGTGTAGAAGCTCCAATAAGGAAGTCCCTGGCCTTCCAGCTTCTTTCCTTCACCACCTTCAGGGGCAAAGTTTAGAGGGCTGGAGATTAGGAGGAAAAAGAAAAAGGCAGGGGCTGGAGAGATGGCCTAGCGGTTAAGAGCGCTGACTGCTCTTGCAGAGGACCCGGGTTCGATCTCCAGCACCCACATGGTGGCTGAGAACCGTCTGTAACTCCAATTCCAGGAGAACTCTAGTTCCAGGGGAATCTGACACCCTCTTCTGACCTCCGTGGCATTGCATGACACGGGTGGGGTGCACAGACCTGCATGCAAACAATACATTCATACACATAAATAAATAAAATTAAAAAAAAAATAAAGTTCAGGAAGCAAGACTCTGTGAAGAGGACAATGTGAGTACTATGCTCTCATTTCCAAAATAGAGGAGCTGAAAATAGCGCAGCACTCCCCTGGGGGAGGGGGCGGAGCAGAGGCAGCAGCCCTGTTCACCTTTGAAGCAGGAAATCAACAGAGATCACTTCAAACTGCTAGGCTCAGAAATAGCAATGACGATTAACCACAGGAAAAACCAGATCTAAGAGTTAAAGTGTTTGCCTGCGGGGGGAGGGGGGTGGGGGGGTGCAAGGAGGGGCAGCGGGCAAAAGAAGAGGCTTCTATTTATTAACTCTCCGGAACATTTTTTGTTTGTTTCTTTTTCGGAACATTTTTTTAAGTATGCTAATATTCTTTTTTTCTCTTTTTCTTTTTTAATTTTTTTTAATTTTATTTATTTTTGTATGTGTATGAATGTACTGTCTGCATGCAGGTCTGTGCACCTGTGTTGTGCAATGCTGCGGAGGTCAGAAGAGGGTCTTGGATTCCCCTGGAACTGGAGTTCTCCTGGAATTGGAGTTACAGATGGTTCTTAGCCGCCATGTGGGTGCTGGGGATCGAACCCGGGTCCTCTGCAAGAGCAG
>VZQC01007170.1:1074890-1098434 GCA_009823505.1 Rhizomys pruinosus | reverse complement strand
CATTTTGTGTCTTCCACAGGGTTCTCCACACTGCTTTCCATAGTGGCTGCAGCAGACGAGTTACATTCCCACCAGCAATGGTGAGTGTTCCCCTTCCCTACAACCTCTCCAGCACTTGGTATTATTTGATTTTCTTGACCTGGCCACCCAGTCTTATTGGAGGTGTGGGTGATATCTTAGAGTGGTCTTATTTTGCATTTCCTAATTATTAGTGACGTTGAACAGATTTAAGTTGTTCTTCAGCCCATCTCTAGTTCCTCCTCTGTGAAGTCTCTATTCAGATCTTTACTCCCGTCTTTTGAGTGATTCATTTGTTTTTTTTTTTCTTCTTTGTTTTTTGAGTAGTTTGTTACTAATTATGGAAATTAATGCTCTGTCAGATATATCTGCAGTGAGGTTTCCTCCTCACTTGTGTGTTTTCTCTTCACTTCCTTTATTGTTTCTTTTGATGACAGAAGCTTTTGAGTTTAATGAGGGTCCCATTTGTCAAATTGTCGATCTTATTTCTTGTGCAGCTGCTGTCTTATTTAGGAAAAATCTGTGGAAGAGGGGGAGTGTTAGAATGTAAGGCTGTGATTGGGATGGTGTTCTCTGGTGTTTGGGTGAAATTCTTCGATAGATGTCTGTGAGTTCCATTTGGTGTATTGTAATCATTCAGTTCAGATGTCACTTTGTTATCCTTTGTCCTGTTGATCTGTCTAAAGGACTTAGTGGGTATTGAAGTCCCTATTATTAGTGTGGCTGGGGTTAATTTGAGCCTTGAGATCCTCATGAATTGTCCTTTATAAAGTTTGGTGCACTGGCGTTTGTGCATATATATTCATGATTGTGAGATCTTCATTGTCAATTGTTCCTTTAATAAAGATGTAATGGCCCCTTTGTCTCTTTTGATTTCTTCGCTTTGAAGTATGATTTTGTCTGATATTAAAATAGCAAACCTGCTTTCTTTTTGGTATCATTTGCTTGGAATACTTTCTTCCATCCCTTCACCTTAAGTTGGTGCCTATCCTTGAAATTGACATGGGTTTCTTGTAGACAGCATGTAGATGGATTTTGTTTTCTAATCCATTCTCCCAGTCTTTGCCTTTTGATTGGGGAATTTAGGCCATTAATATTTAAGGTTATAATTATAAGATGAATGTTGCTTCCTTTCACCTTATTATGCATTTGGACTTTTAGTCTCTGAATCTAGTCCTATGGTTATGTTTTTATTAGTTTCTTTTCCTAGGTGCTTGAGGATAGTTGCTCCTCTCTTCTGCCCTTTGAATTGCTTCAAGTATTTTCTGAAGAGTTGGTTTTCCCGGACATGTATTCTAGTATCTTGTTTATGTCGGAGATTTTTTCTCTCTCCTTCAACTGTAGTTGACATTTTTGCTGGGTAATATTCTGGGTTGGCATCCATAGTCCTTTAACCACTGGGAATGCTTTGTCTCCATGTTCTTCTTGCTTTCAGGTTTGGCCGAGAAGTCAGTTGTAATTCTGATGGGATTCCTTTGTATGTGACTTGTTTTTCTTTTGTAGCCTTCAGAATTTTGTCTTTGTTTTGGGCATCTAGCATTTTAACTATTGATATGGCATGGGGAGTTTCTTTTCTTGATCCTGTCCTATTTGAGTCCTCTATGTGCTCTTGTATTGTAATGGTTGTTTTTTTTTAGTTTGGGGAAATTTCATCTATTACTCTGTTGAAGATGTGATCAACACTATTCTCTTGAGATTCTCTCTTCCCTCTATTCCTATGATATGGAGGTTTGATCTTTTCATATATCCCTTATTTCCTGTTATTCACTTTTGTGTATTTTTAAAATTTTTCAAATTCTTTTATTTGAGCTTTTTAGTTGCTCTGTGTTGTCTTTCCAGATCTGATATTTCTTGTTATGCTTCCTCCATTCTATTTACTGAGGCTTTTTCCTTTCCTTCTTCTTGATTGGATGAGTATTCTATTTCCTTTTTATTTCATCCTGTGATTTCTTTGTATATCCATTTCCTTTTTGAGTTTCTCAATCTTTTCTTGGTGCTCCTTACTTCGTTGGTTGACTTCCTTTTCCAGTGTTTCTACTTCCTTTAGGAGTTTTTTTCTCCCTTTAGTTCTTTCCAAAGTTTGTCATTGTATCCCTCTAGGTCCTTTTTGAGTTTTTCATTCTCTCTCTTTAGTTCTCTGAATTCTTCTTTATTTTCTTTAATTTCTCTGCATAGGTCTGCAATTATTCCTCTAAGATCTGTTTCTGGGGTCACCCCCGGGGGATCCTATAGTAGCTATCTCCTACAGGGTTGTTAGAACTTGGTGTGGAATTATCCTGCACCTTTCCCATGTTGTCCCTTCATCTTGTCCCTGGCATATGGGTTTCCCTTTTGTGATTCAAATCACAAATGCCTTTTCACTGTATTTGAAGGCTGAAGGCTTGTTTTGTTTTGCTTGCCTCCTTCAGATGCTTTTTTTCCCTCTCCTTGTTTATGGAGTATTGACGTGTTTAGGTTTTAGGCTTTCACTTTTGTTTATATATTGGAAGTCTAAGTCACTCTTCCTTTACTGTTCTGAGGGTTCTCCAAAAAAATCCACTTGGATACTCTCTCCTCAATTCCAGTTGGGGGCGGGGGAGAGGGGTGCCTGACTTAGCCCATGCCCTGGTACCTGTCCAGAGCAGCACCAGGCTCCTCTCTGTGCTCCAGGTGATCCTAGCCAACAAGTCCAGAACCTGAGCCCCCAACACACGACCTCACTATGGCACCTGAGCCAGACCCAGAGCCAGAGCCACTTCCAGCTGCAAGGGGGAAGGGCAACCTGGCCCCAGCAGCCACACCCTGCCAGGGCTTAGGGCTCAGATCTAGGCCCGCTGGCCACCAGCCCCTCTGCCACAAACCAATGAATCAATTGTCCAGCACCACGAGAGTCAATCTGTGCTAAGTTTTACCTGTCTGGAGTGGCGCCAGGCTCCTCTTCCATGCTCCAGGTGATTCTAGCCAGCAAGTCCGGAACCTGAGCCCCCAACCCATGACATCACTATCCTAATGCACAGTTCTTAATCAGTATGTACTAGAATATTTTCGTGTCATCAGTCCTTAAAGAATGGTTATTGTTGCTTGTTTTACTTTTCAGATATTTAATGTTACTTATGAGCTAGGCCAAGAATGTATTTGATTTGTGATGATTTCAAATGATTTATGGAATTATTTAAAACACTGAAATGTAAAACTACAGAAGTAAATGTATTTCGTTGAAGTGTTTTCTAATTGTTTGTAAAATTATTTAGATATTCCTATTGTGTGAAGAACTGTTACCAATGGTATCAGTTGTAGTTTCTCGAATTGCTATGACAAAACACTCTGACCGACACCAACTTGGGGAAGAAAGAGTTTATTCAGCTCACATCTCCTGGGTCACAGTTCATCACTCAGAGAGCCCAAGGCAGGAACTCAGGGCAGGAACCTGGAGGCAGGAGCTGAAGCACAGGCCATGGAGGAGTGCTGTTTACTGGCTTGCTCTCTGTCCCATTCTCAGCCTGCCCTCCCACATGGCACAGAAAACCTTGCCCAGAGTGGCACCACCCATAGTGGGTTGGGCACTCCCACATCACCCAACAATCAAGACAATACTCCACAGATGTGGCCACAGGCCAATCCAATGGAGTCAATTCCCCAATTGAGGCTCCCTCAACCCAAGTGTGTCAAGTTGACACTAAAGCTATCTAGCACAATTGACCCTTTGTCAACTTGACACACAAAACACATCACTATTAAACCACCACCTTTCCAGTTCTTGTCCCCAAGATATGATGTTAACATTAATCACAACCTAATACAGTACAACCTTAAAATCCCTGTAGTCCTTAAAATGTCCAAACACTTAAAAGTTCACAGTCTCTTAAAAGTCTCTTAACTGTGGGCTGCTGTAAAATCAAAAACAAGTACTCTCTTATTTCAAAGGGAAGAATCAGGCTCACTCAGACAAAACCTAAGTCCAGCAAAGTAGCTCAAGACTGGACACCTGGAATTCACTCACAATCTTCTGGGCTCCAAATGGTTTCAGCAGCTTGCCTTCTCTGACTCTGCCGTCTGTGGCACACACAGCTCATCTCGTAGGCCCAGGACGACTCCATTTCACACCTGCTGCTGCTCTTGGTGGTCGTCCCATGGTCCTGGCATCTACAAAAAGCTGGGGTCACCACTGAAACTGAGGCAGCACCTTCACCAATGGCCTGTCCTGGTGCAAAGCCTCAGCTTCTCTCCAGGACCCCTGCAATCGTGGGGTCTTCATTGCAACTGAGGTGCACTTCCACCACAGTGCCAACCCTTGGCTGCTCTCTGCGACCCCCTTAAATTTCAACACCAGAACCATATAGGAGACTCTTACTACCAAGCCCTGCTTCTGGCTTGAGATGGAGGCTCAGGCCCCTTCTGGATCACAGCTTCTGTGTGCCGATCCTGAAGAAATTCTTCCCAGAAGATTTCACCACAGTGATGCTGGTCTCTTGTTACTTACAATTGATTTTTCAGCCCCAGCTAACCAGCATCAATTGTCTCAGTAAAACAAAGGATTTCACTTCAGGTTTCGGTCTCTTGTTGCTTACAGCTGATTCTTCAGCCCCAGCTGACCAGAGCCCATAGATTAAACAGTCCTGATGATCTCTGCTTCCCTTTGAAACTAGCAACTTCACAAGCCAGGCCTCCATCGTCTACAACTCCTTCAGCAAAACTGCTCCAAGCTCCACAACAATGATCTTTTAGGCATTCGATGATCTTCCCAGCCCAAAATTCCAAATGCCTCCACAATCCTTCCGCAAAGCACCAAGGTCAGGTCTGTCATAGCAATAGCCCACTCTCTGGTACCAATTTCTGTTGTAGTTTCTCTTGCATTGCTGTGACAAAACACTTTGACTGACACCAACTTGGGGAGGAAAGGGTTTGTTCAGCTTACATCTCCTGGGTCACAGTTCATCATTCAGGGAGCCCAAAGCAGGAACTCAGGGCAGCAACCTGGAGGCAGGAGCTGAAGCACAGGCCATGGAGGAGTGCTGTTTACTGGCTTGCTCTCTGTCCCATGCCCAGCCTGCCCTCCCACATGGCACAGGAAAACCTGCCCGGAGTGGCACCACCCATAGTGGGCTGGGCACTCCCACATCACCCAACAATCAAGGCAACACTCCACATATGTGGCCACAGGCCAGTCCAATGGAGCCAATTCCCCAATTGAGGCTCCCTCAACCCAGATGTGTCAAGTTGACATTAAGCTATCCAGCACAGTATCCTACAAGGAATTTTTAAAGTGACTAAAATGATCTCCCAATCCATGTACTAACTTGAAGCTTCTAAAATTGACAAAGGTAACATTAATATTAATATATGCACATTGGATGAGTTACCAAAGTTTACTTTTAAATATATAAGAATTTGATTTCTTCCTACATACAAATTCCACTCCTCCCTTTCTTCTGTTATGAAAAATATAGCTTAACAGAGACCCCGCACACAAGGATGGCTTTCATAAAATAGCTTATACATGGCAATGAGAACACAGAAAAATGGGAATATTTCACATCTACTCCAGCTACAAATTGACAAGACAAATACAGCTAGTGATGTCACAAATAAAAATTTGTGACAAAGAAACTAGGCAAAAGATAATTTATGGGGGCTTGAGAGATAGCTCATCAAGGGCACTAAGTGCTCTTGCGAAGGACCCAGGTTAAGTTCCCAGAACCCACATGGCAGCTAACGGATGTTGGGGGATCCAATGCCTTCTTTTGGCTTCCATGGGCATTGAATGCATGGGTAAACTCACATACATGTAGGCAAAACAGTCATGCACATAAAGTAAAATAAATGCTCATTTACTTACCACTGTTTGTTCCCTTAAAGGTTTATTTCCACAGGCAAAGTGAACATGCATTTCAGATGACTTTCCAAAGTGAACACACACTTCAGATGACTTTCCAAAGTGAACACACACTTCAGATGGCTTTCCAAGCAGAGACTTGCATCACTCCTCCATGTGGAAAATTTACAGAAGGAAAAAATTTAAAAAATTATTTAATGATAGAAAAAGAAAATAATTTTAATTTGTTGACTACTTATTTTGTGAAAAAGCCATTATTTAAATCCTGACAATAACTCAGCAAGAGAAATAGCACTATTGAATTATCTATGAGGAAAACGTGTACAGAAATGTACCCGAAGTCACTTTTATAACAAGAATAGAGTTTTGAAGTTAATGGACATAACATCAGGGTTCCTTTTAGGTACTTTTATTTTGTTTTGTTTTGTTTTTTTCAAGACAGGCTCTCCCTGTAGTCCCAGCTGTCCTGGAACTCACTCTGTAGACCAGGCTGGCCTTGAACTCACAAAGATCCACCTGCCTCTGCCTCCCAAGTGCTAGGATTAAAAGGCATGCACCACCATGCCCAGCTAGGTACATTTTTAATTCATATATTGTTCTAGATGCCCAGTTAGAAATTCAATGAATTTTCATAAAACATGTATCTACTAGTCATTCACTTTTATAAAAGAATTTTAAAATCTTTGACTTGTGATAATATCTTGGAGGTGCTGCTTTTTAATTTTTTTTCAATTTTCATATAATGATTTAATGGTATTTTAGATCCCCTCCCCCATTCATACTTAATCTTATGGGCCCGACCCTATTTAATGTACTTTATTATACATTAATATGATATATTAATATATTGCAATAATAATATTAATATATATTAAGTGATATTGAGTCTAATCTCAATTAAGACAATCTCCAAATGTCCCTCAGTGGTCCACCATCTGGATGCTGGTTATCCTACCAAGAGTCCAGTACTTGAAAGAGATCATCTTTCCCTTCCCAGCAGCCATCAGGTGCTAAAAGTTCATTAAATTCGGTTGGGATTTCCAACCCACTTCTCTAAGTCTATGTTGGCATTTTGTTTGGCATGAGCTTGCATGGAACTTGTTCATACTATCATCCTTGCTGTGAGTTCATATGAGTAACTGACCACTGTCTGGAAACTGTTTCCTTGTGATCACCCACCATATGATTGGTTGCAACTTATAAAGAACTTCTGGAAGAAGATATCCAAATAATTTAAACATGACCAGGCAGATGTACAGATAAAATAGCATGACTGAAAACCAGCAACAACAGTCAGGACAGATGTAGCCCTACAAAGAATCCAAGGCCCAAGAACAGCATTTGATGGGATTATACTAGCTATACCTGAGTTGATAATCAGCGAGATATTTTCAGAGGAAAATTGAAACCTATAAACATTGAATAAATGAAAAACTAAAACTAATGATGCATTTAGTAGACAGCTTAACTGCAAATGAAATTTGAGATTTTGTTTAGTGAAATCTCAGAGGAAAGTCACTGAAGGATCTACAAAGAGACAAAGTAAAAGCAAAAGATAGTAACTACAGAAGGAAAAGAAGAAAGACAGAAGGTATGAGGAGACATGGAGACAGGGTGAGCCTGTCTCACACACATGTAGTAGTGACCCTAAAATACAGAAGGCAGCAGAGGAGCAGAAACGTGCAGTGAGACAACGGACACAGTCTTTGCCACACTGTTGGAAAATGGAAAAATATTTTCCCAAAAGATTGTGGCAACAACACAGATAAATATAGCAGAGAAAAATGTCAAGCAACAGAGAAGTTAAACATACTTTATGGATTTTTTTTGGTCTTTTTGAGACAGGGTCTCCCATTAGTCCCAGCTGGCCTAGAGCTTGGTATGTAGACCAGGTTGGGCTTGAAGTCAGAGATCTGCCTTCCTTTGCCTCCCGAGTGCTGGGATTAAAGTGCCACCATGCCTGGCACTTTATGGGTTTTAGTATATAATAGTTAAGTTGAAACATAACTTCTCTATCGCTACACTGAAAAACAGGAGACTCAATATTAAACTCACCAAGAGAAAAAATAACTATAACCCAAATCTACACACATGGGAAAAATGCTCTTAGAAAATTAGAGTTAAAATATATGTTTAGACAAGTTGTGAAAGAATTATAATGAGGAAAACTTACTACTAGGAAGGAAAATACCTCTTCAGAAAAAATATACAGGATCTCAAGGAGAGCAGAGATTTGAGATGATGGTAAAATGAGTAAGTCTAAATTAAGTTGAGTGGTATTACTGTAATAATGAAACAAATGGCCCTTGTATAGTTACTTAGACATAGCTAGTATGTGATACATAAGAGGAATTAAAAACTTACAGCAACAAAGAAAAAGGTGTGTTCTCCAGAAAGTGGTATGCTAAGTGCCATTGCTCCTCATTGTTTCTATACCAGAGACAACTGACCACTCATCAAACTTCTTCAAAAAGAAAGTCATGTGTACTGAACATAGACTTTTATTTTTCTATCTCCCAAACAACACAGTATGATAATTACATAGAAAATTGTACTAAGTGTTAGAAGTAACATAATATAGAGATGAGGTACAGTATGTAAGAGGATTGCATAGGTTATATGCATAGTGGACCATTTATATAAGGGACCTGAGCATCTGGGAAATGTGCTATATGCATAGGTTCTAGAACTAATTGCCAATGACTATGTAAGGACAACTGTATTCTAAAAAACTCTCTAGTAGAAAAAAGGAGACAGGGGAGGGATGCAGGGATGCACATGCAACTGTGTGCATACATGGAACAACTGATCACTATTTTTCACTTTTCTGTCTAATGCTAAACAATTCAGTCCAAAGCCATTAGATAGAAGAAAATTAATACTATGACCCAGAGCCAGGTAAAAAGAACATACACATGGAAGTCCAGGTGAACCAAGGATATCCATGTCTGATAGGCTGAGGAAGATATTCATGTGTGGACCAGGCTGATTGTGTCAGAGGTCCAGTGGAGTGAGGATGCTGTCTGATCATAGAGGGTAGTAACAGTGTTAAAGGTGTGACAGAGGTGTCACACCTTTAAAGGTTAAAGGTGTGCTAGGACTGGGATGTTCAGAGAGTCATGGTGAGAATCCATGTCAGGTTTGTGAGAACAGTGAGAAGGTGTATAAATAAGCAGAGTTTTTGACCACACAAATAAATAAATGTCTGAGGGATAATGGGAACTACATCTCTTAGTCTTGAAGCAGATAAATGCAAACACAGAACAGGAAAATATTAAGCCAAATATTAGAGTTGGAGGTATCAGTGAACTCACAGTTTTCAATATATCAATGGGTAAAGAAGGTGCACGAAAATATGTACAGACACATATGCACTCACAGACTCCCTAGCTCAGTGACATGAGAAAACCTGGGTAAGCAAGACTCCAGAAAAATGACTGAACTGGCATCCAGATCTCGCTCAAAATGCCATTCTCCTCTAAAATGATTACTATTTCTCAGAAAAGTGATTGAATTCAGAGCTAGCACAGTGAAAGTGTAAAATGATAAGTAAAAGATTTTGGTGTCAAAAATAGTTTTTTTTTAATTTTTTAAAAATTTTATTTATTTCTGTATGTGTATGAATGTACTGTCTGCATGCAAGTTTGTGCACCTGTGTCGTGCAATGCTGCAGAGGTCAGAAGAGGGTGTTGGGTTCCCCTGGAACTGGAGTTCTCCTGGAATTGGAGTTTCAGACAGTTCTCAGCCTCCATGTGGGTGCTGGGGATCGAACCAGGGTCCTCTGCAAGAGCGGACAGAGCTCTTAACTACTAGGCCATCTCTCCAGCCCTGTAAAGAGTTATTTTTAGCTGTGGACATGAACTGCCTTGAAGGTGCTTCCCTTGGACACCCAAGGGAAATTATAAATGGCTAAGAAAATAGGAGATAGATTCTGACTCATCAAATCAATGGGAAAACCTCAAGTTAATATGGATACAAATAAGTGACAAATTTCAAATTAGATGAGAAGAGAGACACTCACATAGGAAACATTCATGTCATGAAGACTGAAAAGTATTTCCCCACCACAAAGTTGAGAAATTTTCATGACATCCCTCTAACAAGCAATTAAAATCAACAGAAAAGTAATGGGAAAAAATTAAAGACTGTGACACATGGTAGATGGACAATGATGACTTTGGTGCCACCTTTGTGATGTTCCTGTAAAATTTGTATAACCTAAATCTAATCCTGAGGAAATAGGTAAACCCAAATTAAGGGAGAGTTTATAAAATGTCTTTGGATCTTCAAAAAGATCAATGTTAGCTGTATAGTGAATAGGTGACATATCACTTTTGAGACTGAAAGAGAAATTATATTATGGGTGACTCTGAATCAAGTTTTTTTTTTTTTTTTTTTTTTGGCAACCAATGGCATTTCTTCTCTCCAGAGAAACTTGGAGATTGAAGATGACATTAGAACAATGAAATGATATGAGTTTTCATGAGTTCAATGGTTGTGGTGTGATTATGCATAATTCTTTTGGGTATATGAAATTCACAAGAATTCATTCATAGGATGGGGAGATGTACCTGTAATTCACTGTTAAATGGCTCAGATAAAAACATTTGCTGTGATGAACTTGAAGTTTTTCTCTACTTCAGATATTTCAGGAATGGAAAAAATATAACAGCACCTTTAAATATAAATGCCAGCTCTAGAAAATGAAATGCTAACATACGAATACCAATAAATGCTTATGAAGTGTCTTGACATGTTTTAGTTTGCTTCTCCAATGGTGTGAGAGAACACGAACACTCTCAGTACCAACTTGTGTAGAAAGGGTTTATTTCCCTTATATCTCCTAAGTCACAGTTCATCACAAGGCAGGAACTCAGGGCAGAAACCTGGAGGCAGGAGCTGGAGCACAGGCCATGGAGGAACACTGCCTACTGGCTTGCTCCCTTGGCCCATGCTCATCCTGCTTTCTTACACAATACAGGAACAACTTGCCGAGGGGTGGCATCACTTTCAGTGGGCTGGGCCCTTCAATATCACTTAACAGTCAAGAAGATGCCCCACAGACATAGCCATAGGCCAGTGCAATGGAGGCAATTCGTCAATTGAGGCTCCCTCAACACAGGCACAATATGCTTTTCTTCTAAAAGAAACACTCCTCAGGCCAAAAAGATGACTCAACAGGTAGAGAGGTGCCTTGCGAACACACCTGATGATCTAACTTTCATCCCCAGATTTCTCAAGGTGGCATGAGAAAGCTACCCCTGAGAACTGTCCTATGATAGCCACATGCCTGCTGTGACACATGCCTCTGTTCTCTCTCTCTCTCTCTCTCTCTCTCTCTCTCTCTCTCTCATAAATAAATACCTAGCTAAAATATCATTAAGAAAATAAATGTGGATCCCTCTCCCCATGATAGACACACTTGGGGAAGTTTCATCTTCCAATGTAGAACAATTAGGAAAAACAGAATCAAAGTGTTAAAATATGTTATCTAGGTTTGAAGGGGTTTCATGACAGTCAACACTTAAAGAATCATAAAGCATTTTCTCTGTGGGCTAATTATTGGAAATTATCTGAATAGGGAGGTTGACAAACAGAGAATGAGTACTAAGGACAGAAAAGCTGAGCAGACTTTCTGGCAACAGAGAACAACTAAAATGTAGACATTTTATTCAACTGTATAAAACATAGGTTTGGGGCTGGAGAGATGGCCTAGCGGTTAAGAGCGCCGACCGCTCTTACAGAGGACCCGGGTTTGATTCCCAGCACCCACATGGCGGCTGAGAGCCGTCTGAAACTCCAATTCCAGGAGAACTCCAGTTCCAGGGGAATCCGACGCCCTCTTCTGACCTCCGTGGCATTGCATGGCACGGGTGCACAAACTTGCATGCAGGCAGTACATTCCTACACATACAGAAATAAATAAAATTAATAAAAAAAAACATAGGTTTTTCTATTTACTGAAAGATAAATTAAGTCTCACTTCCTAAAGAATAGAAATTGAGAAAAGTTTCTTTGGCCACTGTGCAATTGAATCTGAGTCCATCATGAAAAGAAAACCTGCACTTAGAGATTAGGTCAATACTTGTAAACTAACTACGAATTATAAAAGAAATATATCACAATTAAAAGCTATTTAACATTGATCAACAATGAAAATAGGACATGTCAAGAGGTGCAGTTACAAGCATAAGAAGATATCTGCAACTTTGAATGTATGCATCAGAAAATGTACAGGCCAAACCAACAGTAATTCAAAAAGTAGAAAACAGGGCCAATTAAGTCTTAAATTAGAAGGCAATTTGATAGATAAAAAACTTTAAGATAAAAGTTGTGTAAATTTTTATTATCTTACTAATTAATTAATTAATTAAATTATTTATTTGTCTTTTTGAGACAGGGTCTCCCTGCCAATCCAGCTGTCCTGGAACTCGCTCTGTAGACCATAAAAACAGCTTGGTACTGGTACAAAAACAGACCAGTTGACCAATGGAATAAAACTGAAGATCCAAACCTGAGCACATACAATTTCAACCACCTCATATTTGACAAGGGGGCCAAGAAGACACTTTGGAGGAAAGACAGCATCTTCGGTAAGTGGTGTTGGCAAAACTGGATTACCACCTGTTGAAGAATGAAATTAAACCCCTACCTCTCACCCTGTACAAAGGTCAATTTCAGATGGATCAAAGACCTCAATGTGAAATCCAAAACTCTGGAAGTGATAGAAGAGAAACTTGGCGGCAGACTACAGGACATAGGAGTAGGAAAAGACTTCCTAAGTCAGACAGCAGCTGCACGGGAAATAGGATCGACAATTGACAAATGGGACCTCATTAAACTCAAAAGCTTCTGTACATCAAAGGAAACAATAAAGGAAGTGAAGAGAAAACCCACAGAATGGGAGGAAACCTTCACAGCAGATACATCTGACAAAGCATTAATCTCCAGAGTATACAAGCTACTCAAAAAACAAAGAAGAAAGAAAACAAATGAATCACTCAGAAGATGGAGCAAAGATCTGAACAGAGACTTCACAGAGGAGGAATTAGAGATGGCTGAGAAACACCTTAAGAAGTGTTCAACATCACTAATAATTAAGGAAATGCAAATTAAAACCACCTTAAGATACCACCTTACTCCAGTAAGACTGGCTAGGATCAAGAAAACAAATGATGCCAAGTGCTGGAGAGGGTGTGGGGAAAGGGGAACACTCATCCATTGCTGGTGGGAATGTAAACTTGTGCAGCCACTATGGAAAACAGTGTGGAGAACCCTTAGAAGACTCAAAATGATCCTGCCATTTGACCCAGTCATACCACTCCTGGGTATATACCCACAAGACTCATCTTACTGCAGAGATACATGCACAGCTATATTTATTGCCGCTCTGTTCACAATAGCAAAAAACTGGAATCAACCCAAATGCCCCTCAACTGACGAGTGGATAGAGAAAATGTGGTACATGTACACAATGGAATTCTATGCAGCAGTAAAGAAAGACAACATCATGAACTTTGCAGGTAAATGGATGGAGCTTGAAGACATCATGTTAAGTGAAGTAACACAGTCCCAGAAAAACAAACGACAAATGGTATCTCTCATATGTGGACGCTAGTACCAATAACCCAGTTATAAATATTTCTTGTGGAGAGGGATGCATATTAAAAGAACAACAACAGAAAGATTGCATCAGAAGGCTGACTGAAATGGTGACTCGGGAGGGGTGGGAGGGGTGGGAGAGGGACACGGGTGTATATTCGATTGGTGCATGTTTAATTGACGTGAGTTCAACAAGTATCCAGTTTTGCCCAGACTCTGTCTACAGGATACATGGTGTTTTAGGACTTAGTAAAAGTAAATATGTGCATATTGGACAACATTGGTTTGAAGGCTGATAAAAACGGTAATGCATCTGAGTTAATTGGTGATATAAATTGCTCTTGTCCACATTAGCTTTAACTAAAATCTGTATAACAATTACTTTGGGATTGGTATAAACAAATGTTCTCTATAATTTTGCTGTCATATAGTATCACCTGGTAGCAATCTCTTTCACCTATAGGATGATTTAACTCAAAAATAAACTTTGTTTCCCAAGTTAATCACA
The DNA here is from genome assembly GCA_009823505.1 of Rhizomys pruinosus. Taxonomy (NCBI): domain Eukaryota; kingdom Metazoa; phylum Chordata; class Mammalia; order Rodentia; family Spalacidae; genus Rhizomys; species Rhizomys pruinosus. The sequence goes on along the minus strand of VZQC01007170.1, from coordinate 1,084,494 downwards.
TACAGTAACCCAAAACAGCATGGGTGAACTTGATGAAATCTGTGCCTTGATTCCACCCTATAGGTATGTATAAAACAACTGCTTTTTTGAGACTCATGGGTCAAAAATAAAAACCTTAAATAAAAAAGGGGGATATAGATAGATATGAAAACTTTTTGTCAAAAAACCTTGCAACCCAAATCTTAAAACTAACTATGGGAAAGGATTTGTATGTTCCAACAGGCCAGAGTATCACCAACTTAATGGCTGAGAAAGAAAATGCAGCTTTGCAGTGAGTAGGATGTACCAGAAAGTGCCAGCAGAAGGATTGACTCCTCTGGGCATTGAAGGGAAGAAATGCCTCAGATTGCTGCAGACATCAGGCCCCTCTCTGGATCCTACTAGTAACAACTATTTTTAATGAATCCTAACGAAGCTTACCTTCTAGGTGCCGCAAAGGTTTTAATACAAGAGACTTTCTTAACTCCCCCCCATAGAATAAGGAGAAATATGATGATGATGAGGTCGTTCTCCAGCTGTAGATTGGAGCCAGCTGTTATAGAGGTATTCTCTTGTAAAATCAGTAAAACTGCCTTCTTTAATTGACTAATGGACATAGAAACTGTGAAAAGGATTATTCTCTATTCAGAACCAAATATAATGCTAAAGTCTCCTTAAGCTATGCACTTAAACAAAATATATTAATACAGGAGCTCTGACATCAACAATGGATTATTCTACCAAGGAGATGTTGGCCAGGGGATCCAAGCCCCCACAAATGGTAAAGGCTCCTTGCCTCCAAACTGGGATATCTGCAGGAAGAGAGGCGATAAGGCCCTGCTGTTGAAGACCTGATATAAACATGGGAAAGATGTATGGAGACCGCACTTGCAAGTATACAGATGGTCTCTGGAATGCCAGAGAGTGTTACCAAAGACCACTAAACCAATAAAGCAAATATAGGTCTCCTTGAGTCAAGCAAGACTCCTCCGTCAGCACCAGCTACACCTCATCTGCCTGGAAATACTGTGCAGCAGTGGCAGCCATATGTCTGTATATCCCAAATCTAATTGGCTATTAGCTCTCTCCTTGGAGGAATAACCCACGGCTGATGCCACAAGCTTACATCCTCTAATGGTTAGGAGATGTTATAAGCCACACGAAGACCCTGTCATATTTAACAGAAGAAAATGTAATTCATGGATTAACATACCATCCAAACATCTGTGTCTATACCAAAGTAACCTACCATAACAATTAGTACTGTTTAAATACCTATATATCTAATTGCTTGTGCTTCATTAGTACGATTGAAAGGTTATTCCTGGACAAACTATCAACCCATGAAAGGAAACAGCCAGAATTGACCAGAGTCCAAGACAACAGCTCCAGAGAAAGTAGACTATTTTGCTTCTCATCCACCTGTGCCCCTTTTCTAAGCTTAGGGAACAATCTGCAGAAGAGGGGTCATGGTAAAATGTAAGGGCTGTGATTGGGGTGAATGGTGAAACTACAACAATATAGTCTGGACACTCATTGGATCAACTTAATTGAACATACAAGCCCACCTTGCTGGATGGTGGGACCCATGGGCTGTGTGGGTTTGGGCACAACTGCTTGCAAATTGGTTTTACATGAAGGATGCTTGTACTCATAAATTATCACTTATTGTTAAAAAATGAAGTAAAAAACAGAGAAAGATGCAGGAAAGTCATGGCAGAATGCATGATCTGGGATGGGTGGGGTGGGGGGTTGGGGGGAAGGGAAAGGGAAATATGCGTGAACTGAATTGGAAAATGATGTATGAAATACACAAAGCAACAACTAAAAAAACCTTTAAAATAAAAGTTGTGTAAATTTTTATTATCTAATTAATTAATTAATTTATTTATTTGTCTTTTTGAGACAGGGTCTCCCTGCCAATCCAGCTGTCTTGGAACTTGCTCTGTAGACCAGGCTGGCCTTTAACTCACAAAGATCCACCTGCCTCTGCCTCCTGATTGCTAGGATTAAAGACATGCACCACCACACCCAGCATTCTCTGTATTTATTTAGCTCACAAACATGAGCACACAACAGTGTGTGTATGTGTGTGTGTGTGAGATTGTATGTGTGTGTGTCTGTGTGTATATGTATGTGTGTGTATGTATGTATGTATGTATGTGTGTCTCTGTGTGTATGTGTGTGTGTGTGTGATGGTATGTGTGTGTGATGGTATGTGTGTGCATGTGTATGTGTGTTTATGTGTGTATGTTTATGTATGTGTGTATGTGTATGTGTGTGTGATGGTGTACATGTGGAATAGGAGGATAGCTTGTAGGAGCTGGTTCTCTTCTTCCACCATATGGGTTCTCAGAATCCAACTCAGGTTGTTAGGTTCAGCTGCAAGCACATTTATCAACTGAGCTATCCCATCAGCTCTATGTAAGGGAAACAGCCCCAGTCAAAGGTGGGTTTGCAGGGAAAGGAGAGGGAGAGTTGTTTTTCTTTTATGTCCTACAGAGAGAGTTATGTGGGCATATTAGGATCAGAAAAAACAATGACATAACCAGACAATCCACAAGTAATAAAAGGGTCATTAAAATGGATTACAACTGAGCTTCATGACAATACACTAAAGCAGTGAATGAAGCGAAATGGTATTAAATCTACAGCTTTGGAGGCTGGAGAAATACCTCCGCAGTTAAGAGAATTGGCTATTCTTGCAGAGGAGCTGGTACCAGTACCCACATGATGGCTACCAATCATTTGTAACTCTACTTCCAGGAAATTTGATGCCCTCTTCTGGCCCCAGTGGGCATTGTTTGACATGGATACACTAACATGCAGGCAAAATGCTCATACACCTAAAAAATAAAATCAAATAAAAATTTAAAATTAAAAACACAAATTTGAGAAACCTAGTAGCAAATTGCTTTAAATATTTTCAAGCATTCAAGGAACTCATAAAAACAATTTTTTTAATCTTACCCAGAAAACAGATAATGAAGAACACTCTCCTTATGGTCTCTTCATATCAGCATTACTTCTTTTCATACAGCTCATATCAATTATGAATTTGCATGAGAAGATTATAGTAAAGTAGCCCCCAAATGTGGTAAACACATATAAACAGGAGCAGGATGAATCCACTAACTAGAAACAAAAGAATTTGCAAATACAAGAAAATTAAAATTAAGGAATGTCTTTCTTTAGAAGGCTGGGAGTGGAACATAACTCAAAGGCAGAGCCTTGACTAACTTGTGCTCCCTCACTCACACCACCCACTACCTATTTTACCCCTGTCAAAAGAAAGCACCTTGCCCATTTTCCTATTAATTGTAAATCTATTTGTCTAAAACAGGTCTTTTTGCTTTCTTGGGTTTCGTTTTTGTTTTTGTTTTAAGACTTAGTATGTAATGTTGCTTAGGCTGACCTTGAATTCATGACGGTCCTTGAGCTTCAGCCTACCAAGAGCTGGGGTTAGAGGTATGAGCAAATATATTCAGCTGGCCAAGTTTCAGGAACCTATTGTTAAGAATAACCTTGCCAGGCGTGGTGACGTATGCCTTAATCCCAGCAATCGGGAGGCAGAGGCAAGTAGATCTCTGTGCGTTCAAGGTCAGCCTGGTCTACAAAGAGAGCTCCAGGCCAGCTGGGACTAAAAGGGATACACTGCCTCGAAAATATAAAAAAGGAATAACCTAAAGGCTTTTAAACTAATTTGTAAACTGCTTGGTCCAGTATTTAGTGAAAGGAAAAATAGAAATCAAAATAAGTATCCTCTACCCAGTAATCTGAATGCTTCAATTCAAAACTGATATGTCACTAAAGATATGTCTTAGTTGTTTGTTTTTTTCTGTGGCTGGTTTATCAGGCTCATAGTCCTAGGTTACAGCCCATCATGGCTAGGAATTCACAGAAACAGGAACTTGAGAGAACTTGTCACTTTTTTATCCAGAGTCAGGGGCAGAGAGTAATGAATTCACAGACACATGCTAGCGCCCAGCTGATTTACTCCAGTCTCATAAAATCCAGAACTGGGCTGGAGAGATGGCTTAGCAGTTAAGAGAGCTGACTGCTCTTGCAGAGGACCCGGGTTCTATCCCCAGCACCCACATGGCAGCTGAGAACCATCTTTAACTCCAGTTCCAGGGGAATCCGACACCCTCTTCTGACCTCTGTGGCATTGCACGACATGGGTGCACAAACCTACATGCAGACAGTACATTCATACACATACAAAAATAAATAAAATAAAAAAATAAAGCTTTAAAAAAAAAAACACTATCCTTAAAAAAAAATCCAGAACCCCTGCTTAGGGAATGGTGCTGCAGTAAGCAGGTTTTCCACCTCAGTGAATGCAGTTGAGATGATCCCCCAAAACAGGCTCACAGGCCAACTGGATTTATACAACCCCTTACTGAAAGTCTATTCTAGATTATGTCAATTAAAAGTATCCATCACAATGTAGAACAGCAAATTGCTGAAGTTGTTAGTGTGAACCAGCTGCTTTCTCTAAGATGTAACACAATCATTTTGCTTCTTAGTATGTACTCAAATGTAATATGTACATACGAGCAGCATGAACGACATGCAAGGATGTTTGGACTGGATTTATTTAGAGTAGCAACATAAAAACACTTCATAAGTGGCTACATGATTATTGAAATACGCAACTGACTCAACTTCAACATGCATACAACAGGCCTGAGTATCAAAAACATAATGTTCAGCAAAATAAACCACACACAGATGAGAACATGCTTTATGGTTTGGCTTGAAGTTCACAAAATAGGCAAAATTACAGTACTGGGAGTCGGAAGAGTTGGCAGCTTGAGACATGGGTAGGAAGGGGCGGCCGATGGGAAGAGGCAACATCTGGGGATTAGCACTGCTCTGTTTTGCCACATGTGGTTTCACTGGTAGTTGTTTAGTAGTAAATTAGTGAAGAAAACATAGCAAGACCTCAAAGAGCATGAAGATTTTAAATGTATAATATACAAATTCTATTATAGCATTAATACTTCTGATTATAGTTATCAAGAAATAGTGATTAGTTTACCTGGATTTATAATAAAAGAGAACCCATCAAAAGCCATTGTTTTATTTGAAATTCTGTTGGAAATTACCCTCCCCAAACACAGTGGAATTAATCTATCTTCCTACAGAATTTACTGTATTTCTCAAATACCAATGACAACTAGAACAACCTTATTGACCAACAAGAGAAGCTTATATGGAATTTGACACAGGGTAACATTCTCTGAGATAGGCACACATTTATTAACCTGTAGGTCTTTGGTTGAGCAGGATCCTGGTTCACACATTTGCACATCAGGAAAGAAGACACATCACTTAGGTATGAAAAACATGTTGAGCCTATGTCCCAGGATAGAATGGGCACAGTAACCACATTTTTCACGTACACACTAAAGAATGCTCTTCACTGATGTATCAATTTCAGAAGAACTCTTATTTTAGAAACACATGCCATTAATAGAATACTTTTTATGACAGTTTACTTGATACTTCATCAAGCCTGTCGTGTGTGACTTTATAAGCAATGTCTATTTTGTGACATGAACCTAAAACCCCAAATTTTACAGATCATTCAAACACCATGATTCACCTTTGTGAATGGTGTGGAGGTAGGAATAATTTCTCAGTTATCTGATAAATGTATTTAATGAGTATTTAACATGATATAACATGATTATTTGTCATGTTTTTGGATTTGAAATCACCCTAAATTATTAAAAGTGTTTCAGAAGTAAATTTATTATTATATTCTCAGTATGTCAACATATACACATTTTTTAATTTTTTTTATTTGTTCTTGTATGTGTATGAATGTACTGTCTGCATGTAGGTTTGTGCACCCGTGTCGTGCAATGCCATGGAGGTCAGAAGAGGGTGTCAGATTCCCCTGGAACTGGAGTCAAAGACGGTTGTCAGCCACCATGTGGGTGCTGGGGATTGGACCCGGGTCCTCAGCAAGAGCAGTTGGCGCTCTTAACTGCTAGGCCGTCTCTCCAGCTCCGACAGATACACATCTTTAAGAAAGACTTTTCCAGTCAGTTTCTAGATGTTATACATAGCACAAGTGACAGGTCTGGGTTAAAATCTGCTTCTAGTGCAGGTCCTGACTGGAGCTTCAGCTTAGAACTGCTGGCCTTCCTCAAGTTATTTCCCCCAAGGACATTTTTCGATGTGCACAGTCTCATTCAACATATTCATCATGGCTCAGATATGACTTTCAACCATGTGTCCACATGGACTCCACCTACAGGACATACACCACTTAGGTGTAGACTTTTCCTTCTCCAGTCACTCCCAAGAACTAGCCAAACTACCTCCCTCTGTGGGCTGTATGCCAAAAACTTCTATGCTTTCTTCAGAACTTTTCTCTGACAGAACCTTCCATGTATAAATAATTACTTGCCTCCATTTTCACTGAAGTCCCGAAAAGGTCAAAATAATTTATATTACTTAAGACCTATTGAGGAAGTGAACAAACATCCATTTTGTGATACTGTCTAGAAAGAAAGTACAACAGAACTGCATTTGTAGAAGGCAGATTATGCCTTAGCAGCAGGACTGGACAGTGTTGAAGTCCCTGTCCTTGGTCTAACCATGCACCTGTAACTTCATACCAAGAGGTAGTGACTTTAGAAATGCCATTCAGGAAACACTCCCTGATCTGAAGAAGTGGACGCTTTGTCAGTTCTGATCCCACATTACTAACCCTGTCTCATTACCACAAACCCAGTATATAACTATTAAAATAGCAGTGGCCCAAACCCAGTGTATAACTACTAAAATAGCAGTGGCTCTAAGGGAGAAGAAAATAAATAACTTGATAGTTTACCTTATCATTACAGAGTAAGATGTGATAAATGCCAGAATAAAGACACCATTTCAAGAGAATTAAAAGGAAAGCAAGGTTAGCCCTGACCAGAGAATTCTATGAAAACTGATGAGAATAAAGTTTTGGAAAGAGCAAATGGAAGATAAACTGGAGCTAACCCACAAACTGGCTTCTGTTCTGGATGGAAACCATAGATATACTGGCTGATGAAAGCGAGGCAGCAAGCTTTTGTAACAGCAGGGTGCTGAGTGTTAGCTGTCAAAGAACATGATCAAAGATGGCTCCATGCCATCCAAATATTCCACAGCGGGACTTTTCTGTTTGTTTGCATGCTGAATGATTTAAAGGTAGAAGGAGTCATTAAATCTGGCAAGGAGAATATCTGTAATGTAAACAATATGCCTCCTTCAATATTCAAACAGGAATATTTGATTTCTTCATGAGTTGATTTCCTTTGTATATTGCAAAATACCATAAATATCTAGACATTTTCCTGGTAGTTCCATTAAGTTGATGTTAGATCAAACTTTCTGGATAAAAGTTTTAAAAATCTGCAAAATGCTATAAGATTTTGCTACTTTACAACAAAAGAAATTAAAGTTGGAATGCATGATTTTTTACAATGTTTCTCTAATTGAAAGAAAACCAAACTCCCCATTAATTCTAGAAAGCATCTTAAATTCTTTCAAGAGAAACAAATCTATGGTCACTTACATAGGAAGATCCACTTTGAATTGGGAGCTAGTTCTCAGCTAGAAAGCCTCAGAGCACTGCATGGCCGACAGAGTTTGACCCCCCTCCCAAGGAGGAGCAAACAACGTGGCCTCGCTGGGTGATGCTGGGTGTGACAGTGTGCAGTGGTGCGGAGTTGGGGGGGGGTCTATGATTGGCTCTGGGAACTGACGTCATTTGGTTTATAAAAACAGGCTGTAGCAAGGAGTAAATTTGAATTTCCCAGTAATATCATCTCAGAATTCCTGACCATCATTTTATTAATTATTGTGCACATACAGGCCAAGGTAGGCCTGCATTTCATTTGGGTGGCCAGTGGGCTGGAAAGAGGTCCCTGTGCGGACCACCAATCTGGGTAGCTGGTGTTGTGAGTGGACATAGGCTCAAGATAGGCAAACAGCCATCAGCCTGGAAATTCCTGTCCAGGGTTCAGCAGACTCTGGGCAAGTGGAAAGTCACGGCCAAGAATGGAACACGTGTCTCATGGGTCCAGGCTAAGGGCCTGAGTTGGAAGTACCACCCAGGCCAGGCTACGGGAAGTAGCTGGCTGGTCTCTGCGCCGAGAGGCCAGCTCCCTACAACAGCTATTGGCAGGTGCTGTGTCCCCCTCCCCTTAGCAGGGCCACATGGTCCTTGTTCGGCACAAAAAGAAAGCTTCCTACACAATTTTTCCTAAAGACAAATCTCACCTCTAACTTGCTATGTTGGAATAGATTTGTTGGAATTTGCCCTTGAGTTTACTCACTGAAATCATCACTGTCATTGTCATTCACATTGTCACACCTGAAGGAGATCCTTCATTTATAATGAGGTGATTCAGATCTCAATGTGAGCTTAAGCATGACCATAGGACAAATGAACCATCAAGCCATTCAGCTGAGCTGAATGCAGTGGAAGTGACAACCTCAAAGATACCGCTGGTTCCTTGCAGGTTTCCAGCTACAACACAGTGAACACCAGGGTTATGTCCTCAGTGCTTCATGTTGCTCATGATTGCCAAATGGACTTATCCAGCCCTTTCTCAGTTGTCATCTCTCTCTAAGTATCATTGCTAATGACAAAATCTAAAAGATGCCCAAGAAAGGATAACTTCATGTTTCAAAATGAAGTTTGTTCATATAACTTTGTTGACATTTTGAAACTTGAAATTTCAAGACTTGCTAATTTGCCTTTTTGGCTTCTTTTCCAGAATTTATTACATTGTTCAGTATTGCATAGTCTTAGTGATGGATATATTATTACCAGCTTTAGCAGGACATACTAAATATTTCTAACTGAAGCAAACAGAAAAACTGGTGTCCAAGACTTCTGTCCTTTCACTCTTTATCTTCTCTTCTCTCACTGTTCTTCCTGACAGACATAATTGTCAACTTAGTGTGCATTGAAGCTGTGATCTACAACAGTTTTTCTGTGACTCTTCTAAAACATGAAAATATCTCAAACAAGAACATGTATATTTTAGTGATTTAGTATGGGCATAATCCAAAGTCAATGATGTCAGAGTCTATCGCACAGTCATGGAAGGTCAGTCTTCTGAATCACACAACCTTTTGTGCAAAAGCATAGCACAAAGCAAGCATCCTATGAGAAGAAATGAGAGGATACCTACGTGCAAAAAAGAGATGAATTTCGCTTATACCATGAGGTCCTTCAACATGTCCTTACCATTGAAATATATACGGTAGGTAATTTCAATATTCGTTAAGCTCCTTCTTAAAACTTTAGTGAAAGTCAAATCTGCTTCCACACACACTCAAGTAGCATTCTATATCCAAGTCTGTAAGAATGTCCCTCATTTATTTGCAATAAGGCAAAGTTTTCATGTATTTTCTTGTGTTATTGATAGTTGATAGGGATAGGTATTGATAGTTAGGGGTTTTCCTTTGAACTTAGATCCCTATAAGCCACAAAATACACAAGGTAAGAGACATTTCACACTATGTAGCCAGGGAAAAGAAAAGGTAAACACCAAGTCCAATGGCTTGAGGATGATAGTTCATGTTGAGGTCTAATAATTGTCATTTATTTATTTATTTATTTATT
>VZQC01007170.1:1045010-1072545 GCA_009823505.1 Rhizomys pruinosus | reverse complement strand
CCCTACCCCAGTATGATGCTATATTAACTTAATATTGGTCCTGATAATAACACTGAAACCAAATGAGTGATTTTCACTAGGATCCCCATAAATTCAAATGTCATTCTTATCTCCTTGGCTTACTCCCTTGAGGTACATGTTCAGATTCAATTTAAATATTAATAAGTGTCTACTATGTGCCAGACATTGTTTTATGCATTTCATACATATTATCTCAATTAAGTTTTAAACAGTCAAATATGGGATTCCTTGTGATTGTCTTTTTTTTTTTTTTTTTGGTCTTTTCAAGACTGGGTTTCCCTGTAGCCCCAGCTGTCCTGGAACTGACTCTGTAGACCAGGCTGCCCTTGAACTCACAAAGATCCACCTACCTCTGCCTCCCAAGTACTAGGAATAAGGTGTGCGCCACCACACCCAGCATTGATTGTCTTAAACCACTTAGAGGCCTTGTTTGGGTTACACAAAATCTGAGTAAATATGTTTGCATGAATTGTGCTAAAAATAATTTTGGCACCTTGTCTTCATATGTATAGACATCACAGTTCTAGAAACAATGAGAGCATGTTCTGTACCGTGTCCGCAGTACCTTATGCTATCCTGGTGTCATGGGCATTTGTCTTATTACTCTTAGCCTTTAGCCCTGGAGTCTGCTTGGTGTCCTAGAAGCTTCTGTGTTTTATCTAGAACAGTGTTGACAGCAGTTTCCACTTTGAATTTTACCATTACAATTCTGCTGAGTCTTACATGCTTTAGCATTCTCAGTCTACAGCTTATGGTCACTACCTCCACCTTGTACACTAGAAAATTTGTGTCTACTCTCACACCAGGGGTTTTAGCACACTCTAGGGAAGAAATAACCAGTGTCTTCAATCGAAAACACTGTCATGCTGGCATTTCTCCATAGCAGAGCTGTGTGCTCACTACAGCCGTGCTCAACACTGTCGTGCTGGCATTTCTCCATAGCAGAGTTGTGAGGTCCCTACAGCCATGCTCAACACTGTCATGTTGGCATTTCTCCATAGCAGGGCTGTGAGGTCACTACAGCCTGGCTCAACACTGTTATGCTAGCATTTCTCCATAGCAGGGCTGTGTGGTCACTACAGCCTGGCTGCCAGGGGCCTCTAGGACTGTCTACTGTTTACCACCTCTCACACCTGAGTTGTGTCTTTCCCCTACAAAGCATTTCCTTCTGTAGAATAAACAGTGCACATTTTAGAAAAGCAATGTCCCCCCATTTCAGAATTCCTCCTGTTTTTGTAGCCAAACTTTCGGAGACATGAATTCACCTCTTCTGCCCCTTTCTCCACCGTTCATCCAAGCTTCAACCCACTCCCACCTGGCTTCTGCTTTCAACACATTTTGTCCATACTTGAAAGCCGCTGTTGTCATCGGCCTCTGCTTTCTGCTATCTGGTAAGAATCAACGAGGGCAAAATCTAAGTCTTGTAACAAATGAAACTCAAGTTAAGCTCAGAGAGAGGCTTCATATTTAAAATTTACACAAGTCTGAACTAAACAGGTTAGCTATGACAATTGGCAGGAGCGTTTACCCTGAAAATAATTTTATATCATCTTTAATTCAATGATTCATACTTAGCCAGTATGTTCTATAAGCTAGAGAATATTCAGTTGTTCTGAAGAGCTGTTGTGGTTTTTGTTAGGGACTTCAGACTCTATCTTGTACACTGTGAACCTGGTATGGACTTCTAGAATAATGTTGTTCTTCTTTTAACAATGAAAAAAATCACAAAAACACATTTCAAAGAAGGTAAGTTACCAGTTCAAATTTTCACACCTCGCTACACTAGGTTTGTCTAGAAAGCAGTATCATATAATTTTAAAAAAATATGACATGATCCACTGCAATTAGTACCTCTACAATTACTCTACTACAATTAAGGGTCACAAACCTTTTTATGTGAATTACTTTTTAATATTTTATTTTTTATTTTATGTGCATTAGTACATAAATCTATAAGTCCACTCGAGTCTTGCAATGCCTGCAGAATTAGATGAAGGCATTGAATTGCATGGTTGTTACCCACCATGTGGGTGCTGGGAATCAAATCCAGGTCCTCTGCAAGAGTACCTAGTGCTCTTAACTGCTGAGCCATCTCTCCAGCCCCCAGGATCACAGCTCTTAACATCAGTTTTTATTTGTTTGAATCCATGCATTATTATAGTGACTACCCAGAGGAGTCATTATTTACATTATAGACATCATTGTTAGGTCGGAATGAAATGGGCTAATCCTAAGAAATAATTCTAAAATATTTAACTTGTTCAATGCACAAATATTTGGAAGCAAAAAAAAAGAGAAAAATTCATTGCCACTTCAGGTTATCGGAGTATCAAAGCTGACTTTATTTTAGAAACCCATGCAAAAGATGCAAAAAATTTGTCCATTTGTCATTGAGAAATCAAGCTTGGTCTGGGCTGGAAGTTTCCTGCTTCCTGGCTCGCTTTCATAGTGCTGGGAGGTGCTACGTAGGCTGCTGGGGAAGAAAAGTCATCAAGTCTTCCCCAGAGCTGGGTCCCCCACAATAATGAGCTCCCGGGAAGCTATCCCCACTGGTACAGTGTTGGCATGGCTATTATGGGACTAACCACTTGCCTTCTTATTGGGTTTATAGCCCTCTCTACAGGAGGAAACTCATGCTTGCTAGTAGAAACCTGTTCAAGAGCCCACAGCTGAGCAGGTCATAGGCCTTATGAAAGAACCTACTGTTGTGGTTTTCCTAAATGGATATTGCTGCATTACTACATCAACATTACGGTTACCTGAACAAAAAGCATGACTCCTAAATTTAGGTTTTTTTTTAAAGTTATTTTTATTTTTTATTTCTTACTGAATAATTTTGCATGTCATGCAAAACATCTTTTTGAAAAAATATTTTTATTGAGTTTTTGTGCATTTCACATAATGTTCTCAATCAAATTTAGAGCTCCGCCCCCATGACCCCATGCTCCCATGCCCCATTCCCCTCCCAACCAGATTCCATGCATTCTGTCATACATGTTAAGTCCTTTCCAGTCAAGCATTTGTATCCAGATCTCCCTTGGTGCAAGTTCATCTACTGGAGTCTAGTCAGCCTGCCTAGGATACAGTTGTTCCCTTAAAGAATCTCCTTCACCCTGCAGTAACTAGTTGCCAATAATGCCTTGGGTAGGATTGTGGCCTGCTACACATTTCCCTTATCCTATGCTGAGGATGAGTTTTTGTGTGATTGACTCAGCATGGGTCACCATTGTTGCAAGTTCCCAGGGGCCTGAAAGCTGTGTTTCCTTATGTTAATACACTAACACTGGCTCTTTTCAATTTAGTTTTTCTTTTGTTTTGTTTTGTTTTTGAGACAGGGTCTCTCTGTAGCCCCAGCTGTCCTGGAACTCACTACATAGACCAGGCTGGCCTTGAACTCACAAAGATCTGCCTCCTAACTGCTGGATTAAAGGCGTGTGCCACCACACCATGCTCATTTAGTTTTTTTTTTAATTTTTTAAATTTATTCTTCTATGTAGGTTTGGGCACCCGTGTCATGCAATGCTGTGGAGGTCAGAAGAGGGCATCAAATTCCCCTGGAACTGGAGTGAAACACAGTTCTCAGCTACCATGTGGGTGCTGGGGATTGAACCTGGGTCCTCTGCAAGAGCAGTTGGTGCTCTTAACCACTAAGCCTCATTTAGTTTTTAAGAGTGTGCTGAAACCTGGAGGACACTCCTCCCCCAGATAGCTCTTAGAACGATTGTCTGGAACTATGCTGCTGGAATTGTGTCTGGAACTCTGTCCCTGAAACTGAGTCAGGCCCATCCATGATTTTATTCAAAGTGATTTCTCCAACTTCAGTTGGAGAAACAAAAGTTTGGTTCCAACCTTGTCTTAACAGACCATCCTGTCTTTTCACCCCTAGTTCTAGAATAGCTTCTCCACCCAAGTCACATGTCTTTCCTAATCTTCACTGTGTGCATGAAGATGGGTGTACCTGCTTTCAGTGATGCCATATGTTAATTATGAAACATACAGACATTCATTCATCATCTTCTTGGATGAAATACCAAACTGGAGTTGTCAAGGAAACAAGATCAGGTGCCCACATAAGACACAAGATTATATAGATTTTCTGGGATTAACTAAGAGTCATTAGTCTAGATTATATACATTTTATGATAGTCATTCTTACAGGATATGGTGTCAAACTGTCCTTTAAATATTTAAGTTTATATCCATAGATTAGAGCCACCCTCAGCCTTCATCTCTTTACAGTGAGTGCTAGTTAATGGAGAGACTCACAACTGTTCTTATTGTTGAGAATGAGTGACTATGGAGTGCTTTGACCTAAAGGGGACATCTATGTCACACTCTCCAAGGCTCAGGGAACATTGCAGAAAAAGGGGCAGAAAGACTGTAAAAGTCTGAATAGGAACATGGTGACACAGCACTTTTTGGACATGGCACGGCCCTTGTACTCATGAATTCAGTGTGTCTGTGCTTTTTGGCACAAGACCTACACAAGATCGGACCTGGCAACATTTCATCATGCATGGGAAAAGGGGCTCATGAGACCCTCCCCTTATTAAGGGACTATGGGCAGTTATGGGTGTCGGGGAGGGGAAGTCAGTTTTGTAAATGGCATAGCCACTGATAAATTGCCCATGTTCCAGTAAACAACCTTCCACTCATATTCATGTAAGCAGCCACAATTAAGGGCATTGGGTCAGATTTTTCCTTAAAAGGACACCAAAGTAGAAGAAGGCCTGTTGGAAATAAGGAGGTTTTCAGCAGGAAAGGGAGAGAGATGGGGAAAGGTAGCTGGGGCTGAAAACTCAGTATATACATGTATGGAAATGTTAAAGAATTTTTTTTAATTTTATTTATTTTTATGTGTATGAGTGTACTGTCTGCATGTAGGTTTGTGCACCCGTGTCGTGCAATGCCGCGGAGGTCAGAAGAGGGTGTTGGATTCCCCTGGAACTGGAGTTAAAGACAGTTCTCAGACACCATGTGGATGCTGGGGATTGAACCGGGGTCCTCTGCAAGAGCAGTTGGCGCTCTTAACTGTTAGGCTATCTCTCCAGCCCCAGAAATGTTAAAGAATTTTTAAGATTTAAAAATTTCAAAAAGTTAGATGAACTGGTCAGAAAAAAGGCAAAATATGGCATTAAATAAAGCAATGACTAACAAAATATTTTTGTATTTATATATTCATGGTCAACAAGAAGAGTCATCGACTCAAACAAGGCCATGTGACATGCCACAGAGAAATAATGAAGCCAATACATTTCTTTTTCTTTTCTTTTTTTTTTCATTTTCATTTTTTATTGATGCTTTGTGTATTTCATACATCATTTTCCAATTCAGTTCAGGCATATATCCCTTTCCCTTCCCCCACCCCACCCCAGCCCATCCCAGATCATGCATTCTGCCGTAACTTTCCTGCATCTTTCTGTTTTTTTTTTGTTTTTTTTTTTTCACATTTCTTAAAATCTAGTCTTGCGCTCTTTCTCTCAGGCCCTCGGCGCTGGCAACATGGGCAAGCGTCGTGGTCTGCGTACTGCCAGGAAGCTCCGTAGCCACCGACGGGACCAGAAGTGGCATGATTAACAGTACAAGAAAACCCATTTGGGCACAGCCCTAAATGCTAACCCTTTTGGAGGTGCTTCTCATGCCAAGGGAATCGTGCTGGAAAAAGTAGGGGTCGAAGCTAAACAGCCAAATTCAGCTATCAGGAAGTGTGTCAGGTTCGAGAATGGCAAGAAGATCACAGCCTTTGTGCCCAATGATGGTTGCCTGAACTTCATTGAAGAAAACGATAAAGTTCTGGTTGCTGGATTTGGTCAGAAAGGTCATGCGGTTGGTGATATTCCTGGAGTCCACTTTAAGGTTGTTAAAGTAGCCAACGTGTCTTTTTTGGCCTGTACAAAGGCAAGAAGGAAAGACCGAGGTCCTAAATTTTGGTGATAGAAACACAGTTGTAATAAATTTTCAAATGCCAAAAATAAATAAATAAAATAAAAAAAATTTTTTTAATTTAAAAAATCTAGTCTTGCAAAATTTTTTTCTGTTTATAGTATTTCTCTACATATCACCCTTAGAGACTTAGAAGTGGACAAATAGCTCGTTGTTAATGCAACAATTTCCACACTTCATATTACTTGATACATAGGGGCTACAGGTGATCTAAAGATGTCTGGGTGCTAAAACAAAGAATTAGAATGAGGCTATTAAGAAGTTATTACTCAGACTCCTGGAGGGAAGGAGCATCTTCATACAGATGGTCATCTGCCTTGTCCTTGTTGTTCGGAAGTCCCTGTCCCCCATCCTAATCTAGGTCTCACTGCTAAGGATAACCATACATTTTTCTTAATCCTTGAGACCAGCATTTAGAAGAGAGCTCACTGTTGGATGTCAGATACTTTGTTCTCTTTTTAATTTTTTTATGTGTATGAATGTACTGTCTGCATGTAGGTTTGTGCACCCGTGTCGTGCAGTGCCACGGAGGTCAGAAGAGTGTCAGACTCCCCTGGAACTGGAGTCAAAGATGGCTCTCAGCCCCTATGTGGCTGCTGGGGATCAAACCCAAGTCCTCTGCAAGAGCAGTCAGTGCTCTTAACCTCTGGGCCATCTCTCCAGCCCAGATAGTCTGTTCTTACTGTGTATAAATGGATCTATGAAGGATCATGCTAATCCTGTAGCTGTTTGGACTAAAATAAGAGGCCAAAAAAGAAGTTGTGGGGGAAATGGTCCACAAAGATGGATACCACCAGTCCCTCTCCTCCCTGACCATCAAGAAGTGACATCTAAATACCTGTCCTTTGCATCCAGAATGATGTTATGAACATTTTCATCAGTAACATGGCAGAAGAGATATGAGTCCAAACATTAAGATACCTTAACAGGTATCTGTTTGCTCCCAACTCCATCTGCCACTTGAACTCTGCTATCCAGATGGCCCCAGTCACTTCAGCCTTCCAAAGGAGCATGTGAACACACGACAGACACTATTTGGGACTTTTCAGCAGATTCCACATCCAGCCAACCCTCAGACTCATGAGAAGTACTAAGTCATACTACTTAAAAGGCTGCTTATTTCTTGGGACAATCTGTGTATGGAAGTTGATAACTGAAATCAAACTCTACTCCGGACGACATATCAGTAACCTAATTTCATCCCACTCCTTGGGTGAACATGCTTTGATCCCAGCTTCTCTGCCATCAGTGATTTTTCCCAATATGACTTTTCCAAACTTATTTCCAAGGCAGCAGCTTTTGATTCTTTACTGTAGCAGAGCTTTCCATCTAGCATACTGGGCAGCATTAGTGTGCAAACAATTGACCTTGTAAATTTTCACCAGCCTGCTCTCCGTGAGCATTTACACATATGAATGAGTGTTTACGAACACTTTTATGCACACATATAACTGTAATACATAGGATTTGGTTTTTTTTTCTTTTTTTTTGGTCTTTGTTTCAAGAACATGGTCTCCCCGCAGCCCCAGCTGTCTGGAACTCACTCGTAGACGGCTGGCCTGAACGCACAAAGATCCACCTGCCTCTGCCCTCTCCCCCCAAGTCGTAGGGGATTAAAGGCGTGCCCACCACACCAGTCTAAACTGTACCATATATTTGTTACGATTTAGCACATTTTACTGATATAAAATGTTTAGCAAATAAGCTTTAAAATAACCGTAAATTATGCAATAGTCTATATTGTAATTCTATGCAACCAACTGATGGTAACAAGTTGAATTTCTTACTTTTTGCTGAATGGTTTATCTAGATCATATCTGAAATAAAATGATGGTTATTTTTGGTAATGAAGTATAGTTCGGACCTGAATAACATCTCCATTTACATGAATGGGAACGTGAAAATAAGCAATGAAATCTTGTTAAAATTTAGCATGTTAGTCAGTGGCATAAATAAGGGATGTGACAACAACTTTCAAATTCTGAAAGAGTATTTAAAATTTGATGCTATTTATAATATAACTGCTATACATAAATACTCTTTGAAGGGTAGTCTGTATTGAAATTATCTTTATCACTTTCTTAAGCACAAATAATAAAAAATAAAAACTCAATTTGCAGTGTTTGGCCATTATTTATGGCAGAAACACTCAGCCATTGCAAACTATACCAATGTTAAGTCACTGTTGGACAAAGATGCATAATAGTCATGATCATATAGGGTGTCTACAATTCATATCAAGTAGAAATAACCCAAAGACAAATGCTATAATAAAAACAGGATAAAATAATTCAGAGTTTGGAAGTTTTGAGTATTTATTTCCTTTTATTTTATTTTTTTAATTTTATTTGTTTTTTATGTGTATGAATGTACTATCTGCATGCAGGTTTGTGCACCCATGTCGTGAAATGCCATGGAGGTCAGAAGAGGGTCTCAGATTCCCCTGGAACTGGAGTTCTCCTGGAATTGGAGTTACAGACGGCTCTTAGCCACCATGTGGGTGCTGGGGATCGAACCCGGGTCCTCTGTAAGAGCAGTCGGTGCTCTTAACCACTAGACTATCTCTCCAGCCCCATTATTTCCTTTGATTTTAATATAATTTATCTATTCATAAGTTCAAATAATGTGCTATTTAACTAGGCCTTGCTTATTAACCAGATTGTTACAATACGTAAAATTTGAATAATCTGTTTCTTTTATTTTAAAAAATTTTTTTTTAATTTTATTTATTTCCGTATGTGTATGGATGTACTGTCTGCATGCAAGTCTGTGCACCCGTGACGTGCAACGCCGCGGAGGTCAGAAGAGTGTGTCGGACTCCCCTGGAACTGGAGTTCTCCTGGAACTGGAGTTTCAGATGGCTCTCAGCCGCCATGTGGGTGCTGGGGATCGAACCCGTGTCCTCTGCAAGAGCGGTCGGCGCTCTTAACCGCTAGGCCATCTCTCCAGCCCCGAATAATCTGTTTCTTTACCTTGTATATTACTTGGCTGTAGCAGTCAACTTAGTGTGCCTAAAACTTTCATCAATCTGTCTGTTGCGGAAGATGGGGGAGCCTGGGCCTTTGTGATTATTTGTTGGCCTTCATCCTCAAGTGGATAGCTCCTGCAACCGTTGGACTGTAAATCAAAGCTCCAAGAATGTGTCTTTCACCTAGATGAATGAAAAAAGTCATGTCCTCTATGCCCCATATTTTTCCAGTTTGTCCTTCTCCTGCATCCACAAACAATGGATCTGTCATGTTCCTTATATGCTTACAATTTTAAAAGTACATAATAGAGACTCAACGCTTCATACAGGATACATGAATAAGCTGTTAAGTAGGGGTGATGGAGGACCTGAAATTGAAAATTGCCACCACAATGTAGAGCTCTCCACCCCACTGGGAAAATGAACTTGCTTTGACATTATGTAACAAGGAAAAATAAGCTGAATTCCTTTCATTGTAGCGAGGTATCACTGAAGAATTGCAGGGCCATCTGTCAGCACTCTACTGAGTTAAGGATCAGCAAGCTTCTTTAGGATCAAAAGCACTTCAAAGTTTCTCTTTCAGAGTCTCTGGCAAGACACTGCATTACAAACTTTGTTGGAAATTTCAAAGTAACGAGACAAATCAGAGATTATAAAATCTCTGCAAACCTTAGTGATAGGAGTCACAATGCAGGAAGCTATGTGCATTTCCTTTGTACATTCAGCTTCTAGCAAACAGCTAGCAATGTCATCACCGCTAGTGCAAAGGAAAGTAAACACCAACGGATTACAAAGCAGAATGTTTACTACTTACCAAACTTTACTGAAGAGCTACTTTGATTCCAAGGGGGTGGTGAGATGGCTCAGTGGTTAAGAGTGCCAACTGCTCTTGCAGAGGACCAGGTTCTATTCCCAGCACCCACATGGTGACTAAGAACCATCTTTATGCCTGCCGTGGTGGTGCACGCCTTTAATGCTAGCACTCGGGAAGGCAGAGGCAGGAGGATCTCTGTGAGTTCAAGGGCAGCCAGATCTACAGAGTGACTTCCAGGCCAGCTGGGGCTATAGGGAGACCCTGTTTCAATAAAAAAAAAAAAAAATCATAGTGAACTAGAAATGAGTTCTGCCTCTATTTTCCTCTCTCAGTAAGGTGTGTGATTTATCAGTGAACTTGTTCTATGTGATGAAGAACTTACTACATCCATAACTTGTGTTGTTTGACGTAAAACATGAAATAGGGCTGATAACAGAGGTTTGAAATAAAGGCAGCCTCAAGTCCTCACAGCTACACTACTTTCAAGCTTATTCTTCTAAATTATAGTTAGGTCAGTAAAAGACCACAGCTTGTCAATAAGGTCCTGATGTCTGTATTATGTTATTGCTAAGAAGGCAAATTATATCCACATAAAGATTAACATGAAAATATGTGTCCTGTCCACACTGAAAGCATATAGTCACTGCCAAAGAACCAGCTTAGTATAATCACCTTTTCTTTTCATAGAAATAATTGTTGAACTTGCCAAAACTCACTAATAAAAATACAATATTTATTGAACACTTTCTTGGTTAATGCTGATCATTACATATGTTGTAACACCAATGAATTTAATGGATTCTTGTAAATTAAGAAAATTACCAACAGGTTCAATATTTTATATTATATCCTAACTTTTAGAAACCTTTTATCCTACTATCCAAATTTATAAGTAAATCCAGAGATTCATTGAGGTTGGAAGAGGTGAAGATAAATTTAAATGTAAGTATACCTAACTCGAGGGTTTATATTTTTTATTCTATATCATTAAAGATAAGCTTCATGCTCTGAGCATTAATTTCTACAAGTTCACATTGATAATATTAATAAGTGTCAATAATAATGAATCAGCAATATCAACTTTAAGAATAGGAGCTTACAATGGGATCACAAGTCAGTAGGTACTGAAAATTTTGAGTCACACTGTTCACAGGTGCAAATGTGCAGATGTTCACTGAGATGCTGAAAACTGCAGGGTGCTTATGGTTCTAGTTATGCTCTTCATTGGTATAATATTTTCTTATTCAGCAAATTCTGACTTTGGACCAGGAAATATGCCAAGTTCTGTTGGTATTCATTGAAAGGAACAAATAGAGACTTCTACCAATGAGTCAACTTTCTATCGATAAAAACAAATGAATATGCAAATGCACAAATAACTATGACCATTATAGCCTGGCAAACGACTATGATCACGAACTCATTCTGAAGAAAGATGCAGTGTTATGAGACAAATAGCCATGAGAAGATGATTGCTGACAATCAAATGGTTTCATGCTGAGATTTTCTTCATTAGCAGCAGCTTGAAGAGCCAGTCTTAGGTTTCCTAGAAAAGGAATTGATGACAAAAATGAGAGATTTGACAAGCAAGAACTTTTTTTGATAACCTTGCTGTTTGTCACCAATCTTTAATTCTTTATAGTTAAGGATTCATTCTTTTTTACATTCTAATTCATTAAAGTAAATTCCTTTGTCGCCATAGGATTCATAGGATAACAGCTACGAACAGTGGAAGAGCAGCAAGGATCCCGCTTCCCAGCCCATGTCCTTACCCAGGCTGCTCATTAAAGTGAGAATATTGTATTCATGAACAGATCACTGAGATTCATTGCAGCTCTAACAATCCCTTACCTTGTTTAAGAGGTGAAATACAAGGTAAATATAGAAATATATATTATATAGTATATTTTGTAGTGCATTACTATATACTATCTAATCCATAGCAATATAGTACTAGTAATAGTATATAATGTATAACAATGTATAGTAAGATTCCCTATAGTGCATATAATGTATAACAATGTATAGTAAGATTCCCTATAGTGCATATATGCTGTTATCTATGCATATTATCTGTTTGATGTAAGTAAATTCTTCTCATTCTAGATATAGATTTAGAAATTTTAGAACTTTTGATTTAGCATTCATAAAAAAGTATAACAACTTTATCTTGACTAACAGTGCTTCATTCTGGAGAGCACATCGCAGCCCAGAGAAGTGGGGGAACTATTGGCCTTGCTCATAGTGTTATCAGCATTAGGATTAGCAGCAGCAGCAGCAGCAGCAGCAGCAGCAGCAATCACAGAGCTGGCTGTAGGCATGCAGACTTAATCCAATCCTTCCAGTGACTATTATTCTGCCCAGCAGACTCTCAGATTCATTTTGGAACATGTGATTTCATGTACTAAGTTTTTAAATAAGGAGATGCCATGTTCTGTTCCTAATAAAAGTTTTTCCTTTTATAACTAGAAAATAATATTTAGGGATAATTGAACCATACTTTTGTTTCTGATTCCTCACTTTCTTTTTTTAATATAATACTTTTATTGATGTTTTGTGAATTTCATACATCATTTTTCTGTTCAATTTAGACATATTCCCCCTTCTTTTTCCCCACCCCACCCTAGTACATGCATTCTTCCATATATGTCCTGCATCTTTCTCTCAGTCTTTTTAAAGTTTTTCTCTGCAGAGGTTTATTGCTTTTGGCAGAATTTTACTGTATCAATCCATTCTTTGACAGAGTCCTTATGTTGTTGTTGTTCCCTCCCATTTGTATTGCTCCAAAATATGCCTATATAAACATTATATATGTGCCAGAATTATGTCCTCTGGGAATAAACTGTATGTTAACTCTGAAATATGTGTAGGGGTTCACATTTTTCCCTGTAATTTTATATTACTCTAAAATATAAATATATACCTTCCACACATGTACCATGTGTGAAAATTAGTGGTAAGTTAATTCTAGGCCCCATTAAGAGGTTCACATTATAACAGCACAGTTGCTTTCAGATAGAAAGAAACATAATAATAATGTTGTTCAGCTTACCTTTCAACTGGAGATTTGGTGCTAACATCCACAAAGGAGGGAAACCATTCCCCATTTGTTTTTTGGGGTAGACTGTGTTACTTCACTTAGCATAATGGCTTTGAGTTCCATCCATTTACTTGCAAAGTTCATGATGTCATCTTTCTTTACCACTGCATAGAACTCCATTGTGTAGATGTACCACATTTTTGTTATCCACTCCTTTGTTGAGGGGCATTAATGTTGCTTCCAGCTTTTAGATATTGTGAAAATAGCAGCCATAATCATAGATGTGCATGTATCTTTGCAGTAGAATGAGTCTTGTGTGTATATGCCCAGGAATGGTATGGCTAGGTCAGGTGGTAGGCTCATTGAGTCTTTTAAGGGTTCTCCACAGTGGTTGTACAAGCTTACATTCTCACCAGCAGTGGATGAGTGTTCCCCTTTCGCCATAACCTTTCCCCCATTTGGTGTCTTGTTTTCTTGATCTTGGCTAGTCTTATTGGAGTGACATGCTATCTTAGAGTGGTTTTAATTTGCATTTCCTTAATTATTAATGATGTTGAACACTTTTTCAGATGTTTCTCAGCTATCTTTACTTCCTCACTGGTGAAGTCTCTGTTCAGCTCTTTACTCCATCTTTTGAGTGAGTCATTTGTTTTCTTCTTTGTTTTTTGAGTAGTTTATATATTCTGGATGTTAATGCTCTGTCAGATGTATCCCTGGTGAAGGTTTCCTCCCAATCTGTGGGTTTTCTCTTCACTTCCTTGATTGTTTCTTTCTCTGTACAGAAGCTTTTGAGTTTGATGAGGTCCCACTTGTCAGCTGTTGACCTTATGTCCTGTGGGGCTGCTGTTTGATTTAGAAAGTCTTTTCCTACTCCTATGTCTTGTAGATTGCTACCAACATTTTCTTCTATTACCTTCAGAGTTTTGGGTTTCATGTTGGAGTTGATTTTTGTACAGGATGAGAGGTGGGGTTATAATTTTGTTCCTCTACAAATGGTGATCCAGTTTTGCCAGCACCATTTGCTGAAGAGCTATCTGTCCTCCAATGAGCTTTTTTGTCCCCTTTAACAAATGTGAGGTGGCTGAAATTGTATGAACTCAAGTTTGGATCTTCAATTTTTGTTCCATTGGTCAATGGGCCTGTTTTCGTGCCAATACCAAGCTGTATTTATGACTCTAGCCCTGCAATATATAGCTTGAAGTCTGGTAGGGTGATGCCCCAGGTATTGCATTTTTAGCTCAGGTTTGCTTTAGCTATGCAAGGTCTTTTGTCTTTCCATATGAATTTAAGGATTATTTTTCCAATCTGTAAAGAAATTTACAGGAAAAAGAAAAAAAGAGAAATTTACAGGGATTTTAATTGGGCTTGCATTGAATCTGTATATTAATTTGGGTAGAATGGACATTTTTACTATATTAATTTTTCCAATCCATGAGCATATGGGAGGTTTTTCCATTTTTTGATGTCATCTTCAATCTCCTTTTTCAGGGGTTTAAACATTTTGTTATAGAGATCATTGTTGTCTTTGGTTAGGTTTGTTCTCAGGTATTTTATTTTTTTGAGGCTATTGTGAGTGGGAAAGTCTCCTTATATTCCTTCTCCAGTGGCTTGTTGGTGTAAAGAAAGACTACTGCCGGGTGTGATGGCACACGCCTTTAATCCCTTTAATCCCAGCACTCGGGAAGCAGAAGCAATTGAATCTTTCTGTTCAAGGCCAGCCTCGTCTACAGAGTGAGTTCCAGGACAGTGGGGGCTACAGGGAGACCCTGTCTCAAAAAGAGCAAAAAAAAAAAAACCAAAAAACAAAAAACAAAAACAAAAACAAAATAAACAATGGTTATAATTGTATACGGAAACAGACAATTCAATCAAAATAAAAAGCAATGAATATTAACAAATGATAAAATGTTGCATTCAAAGAAAGAACTTTCTCAATATGGATGCTTTACACATAATGGCTTCCAGATTCATNAACATCCACAAAGAGGGTAAACCATTCCCCATTTGTTTTTTTCGGGAACTGTTGTTACCACTTAGCATAATGGCTTTGAGTTCATTCCATTTACCTGCAAATTCATGATGTCATCTTTCTTTCACCACTGCATAGAACCATGTCATGATAGATGTACCACATTTTTGTTATCCACTCTTTTGTTGAGGGAGGCATTTTTAATGTGCTTCCAGCATTTTAGATATTGGAAAATAGCAGCCATAATCATAGATGTGCATGTATCTTTGCAGTAGAATGAGTCTTGTGTGTATATGCCCAGGAATTGTATGGCTAGGTCAGGTGGTAGGCTCATTGAGTCTTTTAAGGGTTCTCCACAGTGGTTGTCACCAGCTTACATTCTCACCAGCAGTGGATGGTGTTCCCCTTTCGCCATAACCTTTCCCCCATTTGGTGTCTTGTTTCTTGATCTTTGCTAGTCTTATTGGAGTGACATGCTATTCTTAGAGTGGTTTTAATTTGCATTTCCTTAATTATTAATCATGTTGAACACTTTTTCAAGATGTTTCTCAGCTATCTTTACTTCCTCACTGGTGAAGTCTCTGTTCAGCTCTTTACTCCATCTTTTGAGTGAGTCATTTGTTCTTTCTTTGTTTTTTGAGTAGTTTATATATTCTGGATGTTAATGCTCTGTCAGATGTATCCCTGGTGAAGTTTTCCTCCCAATCTGTGGGTTTTCTCATTCACTTCCTTGATTGTTTCTTTCTCTGTACAGAAGTTTTGAGTTTGATTGAGGTCCCACTTGTCAGCTGTTGACCTTATGTCCTTGTGGGGCTGCTGTTGATTTAGAAAGTCTTTTCCTATCCATTTCTTTTGTAGTTTGTTACCAACATTTTCTTCTATTACCTTTCAAGTTTTGGGTTTATGTTGGAGTTGATTTTTGTACAGGATGAGAGGTGGGGTTATAATTTTTTCTCTCATGGTGATCCAGTTTTGCCAGCACCATTTGCTGAAGAGCTATCTGTCCTCCAATGAGCTTTTTTTGTCCCCTTTAACCAAATTGAGGTGGCTGAAATTGTATGTGCTTTCAAGTTTGGATCTTCAATTTTTGTTCCATTGGTCAATGGCACTTGTTTTTGTGCCAATACCAAGCTGTATTTTATGACTATAGCCTGCAATATATAGCTTGAAGTCTGGTAGTGTGATGCCCCAGGTATTGCATTTTTAGCTCAGGTTGCTTTAGCTAATCAGGGTCTTTTGTCTTTCCATATGAAATTAAGGATTTTTTTCCAATCTGTAAAGAAATTTACAGGAAAAAAGAAAAAAAGAGAAAATTTACACGGGATTTTAAATTGGGCTTGCATTGAATCTGTATATTAATTTGGGTATGATATGGACATTTTTACTATATTAATTTTTCCAATCCATGAGCTATGGGAGGTTTCATTTTTTGATGTCATCTTCAATCTCCTTTTTCAGGGGTTTAAACATTTTGTTTTAGAGATCATTGTTGTCTTTGGTTAGGTTTGTTCTCAGGTATTTTATTTTTTTGAGCTATTGGAGTGGGAAAGTCTCCTTATATTCCTTCTCCAGTGGCTTTTTGGGTGTAAAGAAAGACTACTGCCGGGTTGTGATGGCACAGCCTTTAATCCCTTTAACAGCACTCGGGAAGCAGAAGCAATTGAATCTTTCTGTTCAAGGCCAGCCTCGTCTACAGAGTGAGTTCCAGGACAGTGGGGGCTACAGGGAGACCCCTGTCTCAAAAAGAGAAAAAAAAAAAAAAAAAAAACAAAAAAAAAAAAAAAAAAAAAAAAAAAAAAAAAAAAAAAAAAAAGACTACTGATTTTCCAGGTTAATTTTGTATTCTGCCACTTTACTGAAAGTCTTATTTGTTTCTAGTTTTCTGGTAGAGTTTTTAGCATCCCTTATGTAAACTATCATATCATCTGCAAAAAGGGATAGTTTCACCTCCTCTTTTCCAATTAGTGCTCCTTTAGTTTCCCTTTCTTGCCTTATCCCCCTAGCTAGCCTTTCAAGCACTGGGGTAGCCTTGCTGGGTTCCTGCCTTTAAGTGGAATGGTTCTCATTTTTCTTCATTTAGGATGATGTTGGCTGTGGGTTTGTTGTATATGGCTTTGATTATACTGAGGAATGTTCCCTTCAGTCCAATTCTCTCTAGAACTTTAAACATGACAGAATTCTGGGTCTGGTCAAAGGCTTTTTCTGCATCAATTGAGACGATTGTGTGTTTTTTGTATTTCAATCCATTTATGTGCTTTATGATATTTATTGATTTATGTAGGTTGAATCATCCCTGCATCTCTGGTATGAATCCAACTTGATCATGATGGATGATCTTTTTGATGTGGGTCTGTATGCAATTTGCAATTATTTTGTTGAGAATTTTTTCATCTGTGTTCATTAATGAGATGGGTCTGTAGTTTCCTTTTGTGGTTGTGTCTTTGCCTGGTTTTGGTATTAGAGTGATGCTGGCTTCATAGAAGGAATTTGGGAGATTTCCCTCTGTATTTTTCTGAAAAGTTTGAGTAGTAAAGGTTGTAAGACCTCTTTAAATGTTGTATAGAATTCTGCTGTGAAACCATCTGGGCCTGGGCGTTTTTTAGTTGGGGAGTTTTTTTTATTAGGTCTTCAATTTCCTCATATGTTATGGGTCTGTTTAATCTGTCAGTCTCTTCTTGGTTAAGCTTTTTTGATTCCTTGGATTTTAGATACTCATTCATTTCTCTTAGGTTTTCAAACTCAGTAATAGGTTTTTGAAGTATTCTTGTATGATTGGATATTTTCTTTATCTGTTGTGATGTTTCCTTTTTCATCATGAATACTATTAATTTCGAGTTACTCTTTCTTTTGGTTAACTGGGCTGGAGGTCTGTCTATCTTGTTTATCTTTTAAAAGAACCAGCTTTTGGATTCATCAATTTTTTTGAATTGTTCTCTTTTTTTCTATTTCATTGATTTCTGCTCTGATTTTCATTATTTCTTCCTGTCTGTTGGGTTTAAGGTCCATTTGTTGCTGTCTCTCAAGTGTTTTTAGCTGCAGTGTTAAATCATTTATTTCTTCCCTTTCTTTTTTTAATGTGGGCACTTAGGTTTAATATTGTGCTTTATTGCACTGTGGTCTGATAGAATGCATGAAATAATTTCAATCCTTTTGTATTTGTTGAGATTTCTTTTGTGTCCCAGTATGTGGTTCATTTTGGAGAATGTTCTGAGGGGCACTGAGTAGAAAGTATATTTTCTATTGTTTGGGTGGAATATTCTGCAGATGTCTGTGAGGCCCATTTGTTGTATTGTATTGTTCAGTTCCAATGTCTCTATGCTTATTTTTTGTCCAGTTGATCTATCCAAGGGGCTCGGTGGGGTATTGAAGTCCCCCACTATTAGTGTGCTGGGATT
Source organism: Rhizomys pruinosus (assembly GCA_009823505.1). NCBI lineage: Eukaryota > Metazoa > Chordata > Mammalia > Rodentia > Spalacidae > Rhizomys > Rhizomys pruinosus. The sequence goes on along the minus strand of VZQC01007170.1, from coordinate 1,054,395 downwards.
AATCTGTGTCTTCATGATCTGCAGAATTGTGTTTATATAGTTCGGTGCTATGAATTTGGTGCATAAACATTTAGGATTGTGAAGTCTTCCTGGTTAATTGTTCCTTTGATAAGGGTACCATTTGCTTGGAATGTTTTTTTCTATCCTTTCACTTTAAGTTATTGTCTGTCCTTGAGGGCAAGATGTGTGTCTTATAGACAGCATATAGATGGATTCTGTTTCCTAATTCATTCTCCCAGTCTATGTCTTTTGATTGGGGAGTTTAGACCATTAATATTTGAGGTTATTATTGAGAGATGTGTGTTGTTTCCTTTCAATTTATTTTTTGTTTGCATTCTTGGTCTAGGTGTTCACTTACTCTATTATGCTTTTGTTAATTTCTCTCTTTAGTTGCTTGGGGATACTCTCTCCTTTCCTCTGTTCTTTGAATTGTTTTGAGTATTTTCTGAAGTGTTGGTTTTCTTGACATGTGTTCTTTCATTTTGTTTATGTCATGAAAAATTTTTTTCTCCTTCAACTATGATTGACACTTTTGCTGGGTTGTCCCGCGCGCTGTGTAGTCTCGCCGGCAAGAACTTCACGCGGACAACAGGATTCTTCTGTGGTAATATTTATTGTGCACAGCTCTTTTGTGAGAAGGACCCCGAAATGGGGCAGAAGCACCGTTTATATAGCAGTCCAGAGGGTTCGGGTATGCTCTGGATTGGTGCACCGTCCGATGCCTCATTAGCATGCCCAAGGCGCGGGCCCAGAGAACGCGGGCCCGGGAGCGCAGTTTGCCCAATGCAAAGGCAACGGCGGGAAACGGCTTGTAGTTGTTCTAGCAACTCAGGAAGTCAGCGCCACCTTAGGGCGTGGTACAGCACACATTGTGTGGTAGGCTGCCAACAGTTCCCCCTTTCTGTTTTAATAGAGCAAGGTCTCTGGGCCGCAGCTGACTGTTCAGGGGCGACATGACCTGTCAGAGACTCTATTAAAATTGGCTGGGAGAATGCCTGTCTTAGGTTGCCTCTGCAGAGGTATTCCTTACCCGTCATGGGGTGGACAGACAGCTTTTGGTCTGTTCCCTGTCTTAGGTTGGTAATACTTGCAGCAGGTCTTACCCGTCATTGACTACTTCTCCAGCATACTAAGCCAAATGTTTGGGGAGGAGCCTGCTTCCAAAGCCGCAAGGGCCTGTGCAATGACTACTTTATCGCGCTGATGCTGGGCACGGAGCCTACACATAATCCAGAGCATAATTATAATCCCTCCACATAGAAATAGGCCAAACCCTGCCACCCCTGCCCATTCTTTGAAGTGTGAGACGGCAGCAGTAATCCAGGAGGCCAGTCCTTCAGCAAGGGAGGCGTCCACTCTAGTCGAGTTCACGGTGACAATAGCCATACGAAGTTGGTTCATCAAGCTGTCAAATTCTCCAGTCCAATTACCTAAAAGATATCTAGACAATTGGTTAGACAAATTTGCTGCCCTTGTGAAGTTTTGATATTGGATGCTGGTCACACATAGGCCAGAATATTTCCACTCACAGCCAAGCTGGGCTAGCTGCCATAGTTCAAATGTAGTAGAAGTATTCCAAAAGGTAAAAGGCCGTTAATTGTCCAGCGTACTCCCCGTGACTGGCATCCTGTCCAAGGGGGCAAAGCTGTTTCCCTCCGGCCAGTACAGAAGGGTGACCAATTAGGTTGCAGCAACACTTTTTCCCTTCTCTATATAATACAGATTACATAAAGGCAGACAAATCCACATTTATGGAAAGCATTAAGCATTTGCTGCATGGAAGATTTTTTAGTTCTAATACTAGTAGTACAGAGTCACAGAGCATATTTTTAACACTTAACTTGCAGGTTCATTGAATATGGTTATGTTTTTAACTCCTGGAATAAATGGGTAGCTGTTTTTAAATCTCTACTGACAAATTAATTGAAATAGCTCTGGTTAAGCATTGATATTTAGAAAAAAAGTAAAAATCAAATGGTTTATTGTTGGTTTTTGCCATTTGGTAGCATTTACACACAGGCTTCGATCTTCAGAATACCCTGGATTCAGTAGAAAAACCTTTTAAATGAAGTTTTGTACAATAGAAACTTCTCAGCAGTCAAAATTTAAGACTGTAAAAAAATACATGCAAAACATACTTTTTTGAAAACACTTAACTTTGAACAAAGCACCAAACTACACAAACGCAGATTGGGAACATTTGCCTCATGGCATGTCGCGCCTCCGGGGAACAAAAGGAGGTGGAGCATTTCCCAGATGCATAAGGCGGAGGAGCCGAAGGCAGGGGAGCGGGAAAGCTATGGGACCTGTTTACTTTCAGTTTTAACCTTTTCTTTCGCCGGGCGGGGCGAAAGTGTTCATTTTTGTACCGGGCTGCTTCCTCCTCTAATTCCTCCTCCTCAGATAGCGGTAATTTTTCATTAGAATCTGAATCATTTAATGTCAGGGCTTGTAGGTCTCTAAATGGGTATAAGGTACCTTTATTAATAATCTCGCTAGCATCCTCTTTTTTCTTTGAATGCGCATCTAACCTTTCACTCCGTTCTGTTTCTGACATGCTTTCCTGAAAGTCCGCAAGGGCTTGTTGTCCTTCCCTAATTTCTTCTTTAAACAATGGTACAAGGACAATTACAACAGCCAATAAAATAATTAGGCAAGCTTCCAATCCCTCTAGATCGTCAGAGAAAAGCATATCTCTCAGAACTTAACTTACCTGGCCACAGTTCTGAACCCTCTTCAACAAAGTGAAGGGTCCTCTCGGCGCCAGCAACAATGTCAGGTTCCCGGGTCTTCGGCACCACTTGTCCCGCGCTGTGTAGTCTCGCCGGCAAGAACTTCACGCGGACAACAGGATTCTTCTGTGGTAATATTTATTGTGCACAGCTCTTTTGTGAGAAGGACCCCGAAATGGGGCAAAAGCACCGTTTATATAGCAGTCCAGAGGGTTCGGGTATGCTCTGGATTGGTGCACCGTCCGATGCCTCATTAGCATGCCCAAGGCGCGGGCCCAGAGAACGCGGGCCCGGGAGCACAGTTTGCCCAATGCAAAGGCAACGGCGGGAAACGGCTTGTAGTTGTTCTAGCAACTCAGAAAGTCAGCGCCACCTTAGGGCGTGGTACAGCACACATTGTGTGGTAGGCTGCCAACACTGGGTATAGTAATCTGGGTTGGCATCTAAAGTCATTTAGCGCTGGGAATACTTTGGTCCATGTTCTTCTGGCTTTCATAGTTTTCACTGAGAAGTCAGCTGTAATTCTGATGGGTTTCCCCATAATATGTAACTTGTTTTTCTCTTGTGGCTTTCAGTATTTTGTCCTTGTTTTGAGCATCTAATGTTTTAACTATGATATGGCATGGGGAATTTCTTTTCTGGTCTATGATGTGGAGGTTTGGTCTTTTCATAGTGTCCCACATTTCCTGGTTGTTCCACTCTTGTGTTTTATTTTTTAATTTTTCATAATCTTTACTTGAGATTCCTAGCTGCACTGTGTTATCCTGTAGGTCTGATACTCTTTTTTCTGCATCATCCATTCTGCTTCTGAGGCTTTTCCCCATCCTTCCCTGCTGATTGGATGAATGTTCAATTTCCTTTTTCATTTCATCCTGTGATTTCTTCAGTATTTCCACTTCCTTTTGGAGCTTTTCATTCTCTTCTTGTAGCTCCTTGCTTTGCTGGTCAGTTTCTTTTTTCCTTTCAGCCTGAGATCTTTTCAGTGTTTAGTTCTGGAGTTGATCATTCTCTCCCTCTCGTTCTTTTTTTATTTTTTAATTTTTTTATTTTATTATTTATTTTTGTATGTGGATGAATGTACTGTCTGCATGCAAGTCTGTGCACCCGTGTCATGCAATGCCGCGGAGGTCAGAAGAGAGTCTCAGATTCCCCTGGAGCTAGAGTTCTCCTGGAACTGGAGTTACAGACGGTTCTTAGCCGCCATGTGGGTGCTGGGGATCGAACCCGGGTCCTCTGCAAGAGCAGTCAATGCTCTTAACCGCTAGGCTATCTCTCCAGCCCCTCCCTCTAGTTCTTTACAGAGTTTGTATTTCTCTTCCTCTAGTTCTTTTTGGAGTTTGTCAATCTCACCCTTTAATTCTTTCCATAGTTTATCATTCTGTCCTTCTAGTTCCTTCATGAATTTTTCATTCTCTCCCTTTAGTTCTCTGATTTGTTCTTTATAGTCTTTGAATATGTCTACAATTGTTTTTCTAAGGTCGGCGTCTTGGTTTCCTTCCAGGGAGGTCTCATTATTGGGATCTTCTACAGGACTGGTTGAGTTCAGTGGGGATTTATTATGAGCTTTTCCCTCTTCTGTCTTTGGCATGTGGATTTTTTTCCCCTTTGTTTGGCTTCTGTTGCTAATCTGGAATGTTAATATGGAAGACTGGCTGGTCACTCAGTTTGCTTCCTGCTGATTTCTTCCTCAGCTTTGGGTGTGCAGCCTAGAATCACTGACACTGCTGGATCATCCCATCCACAGTAAACCACAGCACCAACAGCTTACACTTTCCACCATAGTACCAGGAGCTTGGGGGAGGGGGAGGGTTGTGGGGGGGTATTGGGGGGTTACTCCTTTGGCCCATGCAATTGACCCTACCTGGCCACCAAGTGTGTGTGTGCCACTGTCTGTCCCTCTATCCATGCACACAATTCCTCTCTATGGTTCTAGTGGTGGGTGGCAGATTCCCCGGGGTGGGCAGCAAGCCTGTGTGCCAGACACCCACCTGGCCAACTGGGAATTTCTTTTCTGGTCTTGTCTATTTGGAGTACTATGTGCTTCTTGTATTTGTATGGGTTTGTCTTTTTTCAGTTTGTGGAAATTTTCTTCTATTATCCTGTTGAAGATCTGATCAATACAGTTGTCTTGGGACTATTTTCCTTCCTTTATCCCTATGAAGTGGAGATTTGGTCTTTTCATAGTATCCCACTTTTCTTGGTAGTTCCACTCTTGTGATTTTATAATTTTTCATAATATTCACTTGAACATTTTAGTTGTTCCATGTTATCCTGCAGGTCTGATATTCTATTTTCTGCTTTATCCATTCTGCTTCTGAGGCTTTCTCCCATCCTTTCCTGTTGACTGGATGAATGTTCAATTTCCTCTTTCACTTCTTCCTGTGATTTCTTTAGTATTTCCACTTCCTTTTGGAGCTTGTCATTCTCTACTTGTAGCTCCTTGCTTTGCTGGTCAGTTTCTTTTTTCATTTCAGCCTGGAATCTTTTCAGTGTTTCTACTTCCTTCTGGAATATTTCATTTTCTCCCTCTAGTTCTTTTTGAAGTTTGTGTTTCTCTTCCTCTAGTTCTTTTTGGAGTTTGTCACTCCCTTCCTCTAGTTATTTCCAGAGTTTATCATTCTTTCCTTGTAGATCCTTTCTGAGTTTTTCATCCTCTCCCCTTAGTTCCTTGATTTGGTCTTTATATTCTTTCATTTCTTTGAATATGTCTATGACTGTTCTTCTGAGGTCCATGTCTTGGCTTCCTTTCAGGGAGATCTCATTGTAGGGATCTTCAATAGGATTGGTAGAGTTCAGTGTGAGTTTATTTTGAGCTTTTCCCATGTTGTTATTTTTTCGTTGTGGCTTCAGCATGTGGGTTTATTTCTTTGGTTTGGAGTCTGGTGCTAATTTTAAATGTTAATATAGAGGATTGGTTGGTCACTCACTGTGCTTCCTGCAGTTCAGTTCCTCTGCGTTGACTGTGCAGCCTAGAAGCACTAACACTGTCCCCACTGGATCATCTGCACTGTTATTCTACCAGCTTTCTGGATCCTCTGCACCACTATGGTGGCGGAGAAGGTTTGCTCTCTTGGCCTGCACACCAGCCCCCTGAGAGTGGCTGGGTGACTCTGCCCATGCTGGTCACGAGGGAGGAGCAGTGTGGTGTCCCACCTGGTCCCTGAGCCCCAGGCCTCTGGTGCTGGCCCTGGTTGCCTGCACTTTCCCGGCCCACCTGACCTGTGCTGACCTCCTAGGAATCTTCCTGAAGGTCACTAGGTGACTCCACCCATGTCGATCAGGCAGGAGGAGGGGCTTGGTGTCCTGTCTGGTCCCTGAGCACCAGGCCTCTGTTGTTGGCCCTGGTTTCCCCACGCTTTCCCCCTGATTCCTCACTTTCAGATCATATTTCCTGTCAGTGACTGTGGAAAGGGGTAAGGCAACAAATCCTCATTTAATCTACTTGGTGTGTTTCTCTTTGTTCATTTGCACTCTCATTTTTCCTTAGTGATGAAACAAAACCATTAAGTCATTCTTGAAGCAGGGAGAGTTCTATGTGCACAATCCTTTAGATATTCTCTGTGGTATCAAAATCGAGTTGCATACAGAAATAAATTAAGTTTCTAAGTGCTTTCTCTCTTTGTGAAAATATTTATTTTATCATTCCTAATAGCTGGAGAAGAAAAATTGGTAATGTGCAGTGATATTCTTTCAAAATCCTGAATAATCTGGCTATTCAAGAAAAACAATTAAAATGCATACATTAACACAAATGTTGGACATGAATTCTCATAGAAATATCACACATACATTTCAGGGACTATGAACCAGCCAAATGTCCATTAAATGTTAATGATTAAATAAAATGTGTTATAGCCATATTAAAATATTACTTGACAATAAAAATAAATAGTGCAATATATAGTATATAGTATACTTAGTGGAATAAGCTACCATAATACACTATATATGTGTGATTCAGGTAGATGAGAAGTCTAAAATATCCAAATTTATAGAGACTGGGAATTGTCGGGCATGTATCACAGACTGGGAGTAATACGGAAGGAGGAAGGAGGAGTTTCTATTAGCAACAACTCGTTTATCAACTTGTTTTTAAGGGTAATGAAAATGTTCTAAAATTATATTGTAGTAATGTTTGCATAAGGCTGCTCATATGCTAAAACCAATACATTATATGCTCTAAGTAGATGAATTTCACAACAAATGAATTATATCTCAATAAAGTTATAAAAATCTATCATTCACCTTTGACATTCTTGACTGGTTTGCTCAAGATATATGCTTACCTTATCTATATTTCAATATTTAATCCTTAAAAAAGGGATATGAGATGCCGAAAGAATTTCATTGCTATAAATTAACATTCTGGAGAGTTTAAAGAAGTTTTTTATTCACAATGCAATAGCCGTAACAGAAACTTATACTCTGTATATGTTCACTTATTGATGCAGATATGTTGAACCATTTCTGACTTGCAACAATGAATCTGACTTGATCATGGTGGATAATGTAGGAATAAGGCACTCTGGGAGAAGAGTTCAAGGGAAGGGAGAAAGAATGCAGTGATGTATTGCCAATCTGATATGAAGCAGGTAAGGGGAATAATGGATTAGAAAGCGGTAATGTGCTGCAGACTGTCCCAGTGGGGGGGGTTTCCTCTGACTGCGGGAAATGGGGTCTTGGAAGGAGGGCACAGGTTAGGCGAAATATAGACAGACATGACACCAGCGTGGTCTTAAATCTGGTGCACTTTACTGAGAGCAAGTCAAAGTTTTTATACCACAAAAGGCTCATTGCTAAAGGAACTCACACCTGGGTTTCCAAGGACAGCAAGCCAGATAAATTTTATACATCAATCAGAAGCGCTTACACATGGTATACTGCTCACACCATCTTGGCAGGGGAGATAAGCAACAAAACAGCAGTCATAAAACCACAAACCCTGAAAAGTTTGTCTTATGAGATGTGAGACTGTTTCTCTTTGAAGTTCCAATTTGGTTTATTCTCATCCTTCCTGGAGCTCATCCTCCCAAGTCCACTTTGTTATCTTTAGGCTGTAATTCAAGCCAAGGCCTGGGAAAGCCTCTTAATTAGTTCTGTTTTTCTTAAAGGAGAAGCCCACCACGTGCCTCTAACTAAGTATTACATTTTAACATGCATAACTGTAACTCAGACTTTTATTTTACTAATTCTAACAGATGTAGCTTCTTGCTTAAGGGACTGAGCCTTTATCCTTATTAAATCTGGAAAAACACTTTTATTATTTGTAACTGACCTATGATATCACTCGGTGTAATGTTTTTCATTCGTAATATCTTTGTGGGGACTTCTAGGACAAAGGAGCCTTTAGATACTGTTTCTCTGTATGATTTTGCTTAGGTTCATGAAGCTTCTGTTCACCTGATTTATTTCCAGACACATTTAACTGTCCCTTGTCTGGGACTGAGGTTGTGCTGAACTCAGGAAAAGAATCAAAAGACAGTGTGAGAAGTCCAATACTCGAGAAGCATAACATCTTTGTAGTGCATCGTGATCTTGGAAGCTAAGGCCGAGCTTTCTTCCAGGGACCACCAGGGAGCTTAGCCTCGAAAGGCACATATTTCCTGTCTGTTATTATGACTTTCGTCATTGCTCACACAGATGACGCTGGAGTTGGTGTGGCAGTAATGGAATGGGGAATGAAAGGGAGGAGCAATGGGGGGAGTATGATGGGAGAAATAACTAATACTAAAGGACTTTGACAAAGTCATATGGAGAATGTAGGTGCCTCTTAAAACATATACACATACAATATAAAAAGAGTTTAAATGTAGTTGCCCTATATTGGTTGTTCAAAGGCTCCACTAGACACTGCAGATTAGCAAATAAAAATACCAGTGACAGAAATTGACTCTCTCTTTTGGAGCAATTGATGGGGGGTGTCTCATAGACCCTTAAACAATACTGGCTGTTGACATTGCACTTGATTAACTGTCAGAATTTGGCCATAAGACTCTATTTATGAAGACACGCTGTACACAAGTTGCAGAACAAACAAGCAGAAATAAACCTGGTGCTGACCTTGTGGCTCCATCTCTACTGGCTAGCACTCACAGTACTAAAAAAGCGTTATTAGCCGGACGTGGTGGTGCACACCTTTAATCCCAGCACTCGGGAGGCGGAGGCAGGTGGATCTCTGTGATTTCAAGGCCAGCCTGGTCTACATAGTGAGCTCCAGGCCAGCTGGGACTAAAGGGAGACCCTGTCTTAAAAAGACCAAAAAAAAGTGTTATGCATGCAACCAGAAGAGAAAATCAACCATCAACCTTAACCCAGTATCAATCTTAAGAGCTACAATAATGACTTTCCTGGCAAGATATGCCCACTGGTGCAAAGATGGTATCAATGTTATGGGGGTATCCAGTCACCAATCTGATTTAAGGCCCAATTCACAAGCTGGAACCCATACTTGGCACTGTTACCATAACCTATGGCTAGGCAAGTCACATAAGAGAGAACCTACAGCCAGAGGTGGTGGCACACGCCTTTAATTCTAGCACTTGGGAGGCAGAGGCAGGCAGGTCTTTGTGAGTTCAAGGCCAGCCTGGTCTACAGAGTGAATTCCAGGACAGCTGGGGCTACAGGGAGACCCTGTCTCAAAAAGACCAAAAAAA
>VZQC01007170.1:832963-1044963 GCA_009823505.1 Rhizomys pruinosus | reverse complement strand
AAAAAAAAAAAAAAAAAAAAAAAAAAAAAAAGAGAGAGAGAGAGAGAACCTACGATTATTCTACTAAATAGACATAGTATTAAACTAACTACTAATGACTCATCCTTTTACCCGTAGATTAGTGTATGTCCCAAATATCATCTGTGGAAGCATCTCCTTGGAGCAGATGGGAATTAATACAGAGACCCACAGTTGGTCATATGCAGAGAATGAGAAATGGAGGACTATTCAGCCCTAAATGGGACACCCATACTAACCTTTGCCTCCTGATGCTCAGGAATCATTGTGGATAAAGAGATGAGAATGTTGTTAAGACTCAGATGAAGACATACACAGAAACTTTGTTGTCTGGACACAACAGGACAATTGCACAGATGAGCCTACAATGCTTGCATGCACAAGACCTATGTGAGCCCAAATCAGACAAATCCAGCATGGGTGGGGGAAGTGGGCAAAGAGCCCAAGCTGAGGATTTGTTGGCATTAACAGCTGCTGAGAGAGGGAGGGTCTGTTTTCTTTAAAGATGTGATACCTGGCAGGTTGGTCAGACTCCAGTGGATGGATCCACACCAAAGAGTATTTGGAGAACACGAGAAAGAGTCAATAATCTTGATAGGCCTTTAAAAAAGAAATAATGATCCAGGGAGACCCTGTCTCGAAAAGACAAAAAAAATAAAAATAAAAATAAAAACTTAAAAAAAGTAAAAGAAATAATGATTAAGGACAAGAAGTCAGGGCAGGGTAGCAAGGTGGATGTGGAGATGGGGAAAGAGGCCTTGAGTATGATCAAATTACACTGTAGGAACACGTCAAAGAAGCAGTAAAGCATTTCTTTAAAAAGCTTATGCCCTGGACAATATTACTTGGCTTAATTCTGATTCTACCAAGTTACAGGTTACATCATCTCCTACAGCTGACAGTTGCTGTCTTTCATCCTTGGATTCATAATTTATATAAAAAAGGACACAACCATAATTAACTCAAAAGTACAGTAGTTTCTAGTTTTCAGTTCTAGATAAATTCAAATTATTGAATTAAATTTTGTAATAGAATTGAGAATGTTCATTTTATGTGTGTACTCCTGGCATAATGCTTTAAAGAAGTTACATAAACTTGCAGAAAAATTACCAGATTAAACAAAAAGAGCTTCTTTTATGGCTTAGTACTTTTAATTATGAGCTATCACATTTCTTTGTATTTAAGGAATAAAAAGTGAGGTATTTTCTGTTTGGGGAACTTAGTTTTATTGTTAGACTGAAATCTGTCTCACATTGAGTTAATTGACTAAAATTACTTAGTTGGTGTGTTGTATATGGTGTCTACAGCACACTTGTGAAAGTGTGGGGAATTTTTCAGTAGTTAGTTCTTTCCTTCCACCATATGGGCCCCAGGGATTGATCTAATTGCAGCAGACTTGGTACAACCACCTTTACCTGCTGAGCCATCTTAATGGCACAATTTTGAGTTTAAAAATACTCTTCATGGGTTTGTTTCTCATAAAAGTGACTTTTTGATAAAATTTGAAGAATACATCTGGATTGAACTGATGGAAATTAAAAAATAAAATTTGTATCTAATTAATTTTAAATTCCATAGGTTATCCCAAAGAAATAGTCATGAGCTTTGATGAAAATAAACCTGCAATTTTAAGGAAATTCCTTACACTGTCCACTTTTATACAGTAGTCTCTAGTGGAGATAATATAAAAGAATTTGCCAGTTCAGTTGATATGTTGCATTTTTCAAATATACTATGAGTTAGAAATGCAATGCACACATATGTAAAACAATTCACAATTGAATAAACTAGTTTCTGGTGGTTTTGATTTCTTTCATGTTTTCAGTTCTCAGGTAATATTGGTTGTCTCAGAAACAGCCACTAAATGATAGATGCTTCCTTCATTCCTGGACTGGAAAGAATAGAAGAGAAAGAGGGGAGGAATTGAGGAAAAAAAGAGAAAAGGTAAAGACAATAATAACACTCTGCTTAGAGCTTTTGGAAGGACTGAAAGACTATTTTCATATTAACCCAAATGTCTATCATAAAGCAGATAAACAATAATACATAAATTGAGACGTGAAGGTTTTATAGGAATTTATGCTCCTGCATCTTAAAATACTGAAGACATAGGGCTGGAGAGGGTAAGAGCACTGGCTGCTTTTGCAGAGGATCCAGGATCAATTCCCACCATCCACATGGCAGCTAACGACCATCCATAACTCCATTTCCAGGGGGCTCTAAGGCCCTCTTCTGGGCACTGAGGGCTTTGCATGGCACAAGTGTACTTACACACATGCAAGCAATGCCCCCATAGACAGAAAATGAAAATAACAATAGATGAAATATTTTTAAAATAAAATGAACAACTGAAGACATCCAGAAATGTTAATTGATGGGCTTTTTAATTGGCATCTTTCCTATTGAAAATAAAAAGGAGCTAGCCAAATACTGTCATCTCCCGAAGTGTGCAATCCTGGTACATTTGTTAAACATTTTGATGTCTGAACTTCAGCTCAAGCAGAGCAAGGATCTATTAAAAAACCTGGCTTTGTAAATGAAGCATCTGATCAATCACATCTCTATCATTTACCTCATGTTACAAGAAGAAAATATCTGATTAACCTAATAATTAAGAGGTCTGGGTAGAGGAAATTTATAATCTGAAGCTAGAATACAAAACTGTAGAAAAAGAAGAGGAGGAAACTGAGTCAGAGTTTGTCAGTGGGTGAGGCTTGTGTTTTCTGTTTATTTTCCTTCTGTTTCTCCCTGCTTCAGAAAGCTTATAAAATCTACCAACTCCTTTTTAAAAGCGAGGGCCTCACCAAAGCAATTGCTTCCTGTTATCTCAGTGACTCCCACACTATGGAAACATGCTCTATGAGAAGAATATTGGCACATTGCTAGATAACAGAATTTTAAAAAATATTGCTGTTTTCAAAGCCTATTATTAGTGGAATATACATACACAAACACAATAAATAATAGATTGAAACTATAAAAAGTATAATAACAGGGGTCTGGAGAGATGGCTTGGTGGTAAAGAACAGGGCTGTTTTTGTTTTTGTTTTTGTCTTTTTGAGACAGGGTCTCCCTTTAGTCCCAGCTGGCCTGGAACTTGCTATGTAGACCAGGCTGGCACTTGCCTCTGCCTCCCAAGTGCTGGGATTAAAGGTGTGTGGCTAACAAGGGCTGATTTTTACAGAGAACCCAGGTTCAGGTTTGGTTACCAGCACCCATATGGTGGCTAACAACCACCTAACTCTGGTCCCATCTCTAACTCTGGTCCCAATGCCCTCTTCAGACTTCTACAAGCATTGCACGCACAGGTGCAGTTAAAATGCAGGTGATACATATTCATGTAAAGAAAAACAACAAAATAAATTTTTAAAATTTAATTACGGTGGTATCTGGAGAAACCTCTGAGGAAATCTGGGAAGGGAGGTGGGACAATTGTTGCTTTGAAGAGTCATGTTAGAGTCTGGGGGACAGCTGGGGGCTGGAGAGATGGCTCAGCCGTTAAGAGCACTGACTGCTCTTGCAGAGGACCTGGGTTCAATTCCCAGCACCCACACGGTGCCTAAGAACTGTCTTTAACTCCAGTTCCAGGGGAATCTGACACCCTCTTCTGACCTCTGTAGCTTTGCACAACACGGGTACACCTACCTACATGCAGACAGTACACCCATACACATAAAAATTAAAAAATATTTTAAAAATTAAAAAAAAAGAGTTTGGGAACAGTAAATCAGTTACCTTCCATGGAAGTGTAAGGTTGGAGTAGCATATTTTCTAAAATTATCAACACTTCTCAAAATATTGTATAAAATAATTGTTTTGTAATAATCTAACAAGTATATTCTGAGTTATTTGTCTTCATTTCATGACAAAATGTTCCTAATTTTTCCTATATGATTATATACTTTTCTCAGAATCATTTTTATTTTTATTTTTTTTACCAATAAAAATATTTTATTACAAAAAGATTTTCCATATACTTCCAGATGAACTCTTTTTTTTTTTTTTTACTTTTTTTTATTATTTCCGTATGTATATGAATGTATTGTCTGCATGCAAGTCTGTGCACCCGTGACATGCAATGCCACGGAGGTCAGAAGAGGGTGTCAGATTCCCCTGGAACTGGAATTCTCCTGGAATTGGAGTTTCAGATGGTTCTCGGCCGCCATGTGGGTGCTGGGGATCGAACCCAGGTCCTCTGCAAGAGTGGTTGGCGCTCTTAATCACTAGGCCATCTCTCCAGCGCCCCAAATGAACTCTTTTTTTTAATTTAATTTTTATTGATGCTTTGTGCATTTTGTACATCATTTTCCAATTCAGATCAGGCATATTTCCCTTTCCTTCCCCACCCCCACCCCCACCCCATCCCAGATCATGTATTCTGCCATAACTGTCCTGCATCTTTCTCTGTTTTTTTTTTTTCATTTTTTAGCTATAAGTGATAATCCATGAGTACATTTTTAGAAGCATTCTGATGAAGCTTGCTTCTTTCATTGGCATTATGAAGACACATTGGATAGGGAACTGAAGATATACTAGAGGAGGCTCCAACCCAAAATACAGACTTACTATTCTGTTACTTAAAGAAGGTGAACTGGACTAGTACCATTTGCCTATCATTAGAAACAGAGAATTGTTTTCCCATTTTTCAACATAAAGTCACTATCATGTCAGGTGATCTGTAGTTCTCTCACAGGCACAGTGAAAAATGTAGAATGTTGTACTTTCTTATCTTTAATGTCCAATATATCATACCTATGAGAGAAATATGTATTATTTATTCTTATAAGATTTTTGATTTTTATTAATTACATATCTTTTGTTTAAAATCGAACATAGTAAAAACCATATTTTGCAATGTTTTCTAACCTTTGAAACACTAACAATCTTCCTTGAGAGTGAATTCCACTTAAGACCACAGCACCCTGATGAGGTGAGCATTGTTATCCCCTTTATTGAAAAACTAGAAATTAGTTGGCATATAGTCACAGGACCATCTCTTTGTGGTGGAGGAAAACTCACAACAAGCAGTCTGACTCCAGAGACAGACTTCGAGTTATGAAACCCTAAATTCAAAAGAAAATGGAGATGGAGAGATGACTCAGTGGTTAATAGCACTAGTGGCTATTGCACAGGATTTGGGTTTGATTCCCAGAACCCACATGGTGGTTGACAACCTTCTATAACTCTAGTTCCAGGGGATCCAACACCCTCTTCTGACCTCCATGGGTATTGCACAACACAGGTGCATTTACATACATGCAGGCAATGCACTCATACACATAAAATAAATAAGAACAATAACTAAAATGTTATTTTATTTATATAATAAAATGTTTGGGGAAAGGAAAGGCCCTTACATGTCTACTTTCTCTACTCTGCATCATACAATTAGATTCATAGGGATGGCTGTCACATACTAAGTCACCCAGAAAACAATGTTAGTCATGAAATGTAAATCAGCATCCTTTCTCCCATCTTCCTCAATTCACTTAATAATATTTAAGTCTTGGATTAAAATTCTCTGTTGAGATAGGGAAGGAACTCCTGTCATTCACAGGCTTTGACTGGAAACCCTCATGTTGGGCACTTTCATGACTATAAAAATCAATTGAAGGGGCTGGAGAGATGGCCTAGTGGTTAAGAGCACCGACTGCTCTTGCAGAGGACCCAGGTTCGATCCCCAGCACCCACATGGCGGCTGTGAACCATCTTTAACTCCAGTTCCAGGGGAGTCCGACACCCTCTTCTGACCTCCCTGGCATTGCATGACATGGGTGCACAAACCTACATGCAGATAGTACATTCATACACATAAAAAAAAAAATCAATTGAAGCCAGGTGTGGTGGCGCATGCCTTTAATCCTAGCACTTGGGAGGCAGAGGCAGGCGGATCTTTGTGAGTTCAAGGCCAGCCTGGTCTATAGATTGAGTTCCAAGACAGCTGGGGCTACAGGGAGACCCTGTCTTGAAAAGACCACAAAAACAAAATCAACTGAAGCCGGGTGTGGTGGCGCATGCCTTTAATCCCAGCACTCGGGAGGCAGAGGCAGGTGGATCTCTGTGAGTTCAAGGCCAGCCTGGTCTACAGAGTGAGTTCCAGGACAGCTGGGGCGACAGGGAGCCCCTGTCTCAAAAAGACCAAAAAAAATCAATTGAGAACAATTTTGAAAAACTGAAGGCATCTTTATATCTGAACTTTAAAATAAGCAAGAATTTAGAAGTTTGAGACTGGTAAAAGAAATATGTTGAGTAAGAACTATCAGTGTTTTGACTCTTAGTTTTGAAAGTTTATATGAATTTCTTCTAAAGCATATGAATAAAAGAGAACAGAAACTCAGACTAGAATCTTCTGGAATTTTTATGTTATTTTCACACGAGGACTGAATGTGAGGCTTGGCCCATTCTACACAAGCTCTACCACTGAGCTGCACCCTTTGCCAAGGCTTCTGTTTAATTCCTAATTGAAGCCTCATAATGAAGATATTTGGTTGTTGTAATTAAACTCAATAACTTCCTGAAGTGGATACCCAAATAAAGCCTGAGCTCTGGAAGACTTCTCCCAATTGCAAATTCTATAGGCAAGCTACAGCCCTGGTGCTGTAATTCTCTTATTCCACATGGCAACTGGATGCCATAAAAGCTAACACCCCTAATTTAAAAGTGAGGAAAGTGAGCCATAAAGAATCTTCTCAGAGGACACAACTGAAAACATCGGGATTGTGATTCAAACTCTGAACAGCTTGGATCTATAGGTCTCTGCTTCTCTGCTGTGTTGGTAGAGTCTATGTGTTGTCTTCAGTGCACATTTCCACTGATTTTTTTCCAGACTACAAGTTATTTTGTTGAAAATGCCAGTTGTGATCTAAACAGTCATCAAAAATTGGATGTTGAATTTTAATGATTCATGATAATTCATAGATTTTTATAACAAAATATACAATAATTGCTTAAATTAGAAGTACATACAAAAGAAATATGTTAAAAAAAAAGTCTGGGCGTGGTGGTGCACCCCTTTAATCCTAGCACTTGGGAGGCAGAGGCAGGCAGATCTCTGTGAGTTCAAGGCCAGCTTGGTCTACAGAGTGAGTTCCAGGACAGCTGGGGCTACAGGGAGACCCTGTCTCAAAAAGACAAAAAAAAAAAAAAAAAAAGAAATATGTTGAGTAGGAACTGTCAATGTTTTGACTCTTAGTTTTGAAAGTTTATATGAATTTCTTCAAAAGCATATGAATAAAGGAGAACAGAAAAAGACGTACAATTAATTAGGTCATAATGTTTAAAAACAAATGTAAGTTTCTTATTTATTTTAACTTATTTTTCATCTTTAATGCATGTGTGTTCATGCGTGTGTTTGTGTGTATGTGTGTGTGTGTGTGTGTGGTCTGTGCATGTGCATTGGAAGCCAGAGGATAATCTTGGGTGTCAGCTTCAGGAATATTACCCACTTCTTTTGAGACAGTGTCTCTAATCGACTTGCTCTTCACCTATTAAACTGGACTGGCTGATAAATGAGCTGTGGGGATCCTTCTGTCTCTGTCCCCCCAAGCACTGGCATTACAAGTGAACACTACCACACCTAGCTTTTTGCATGCATTCCAGAATTCAGACTCAGGTCCTCATGCCTTCAAGGCAAGCACTTAATTAACTGAAATATCTCTCCTGCTTCAATTACAGGTTTTTATTGGCTTAAAAACATAGGTCTTTGTCAATAGTGCATTGCCCTACATTTCCCTGGCTATTATAGTTGTTAAGGTTTTCAAATGCTCAACAGCTGTGTGTAGAAAACAAGCACCTCAACTTAATTTCTTTCATGAAAAGCCTGAAACTGATATTGTCTTTGATGATAAAGTGGAGAAAACTTTTCTTCTATGTACAGGAGCAAGACAAAGGTATTCATGCATATTCCTTTATTCAACATAGTAGTGAAAATCCTATCAAAGCAATTTGAAAAGAAATTAAAAACATTGGGGATGGAGAGATGGCTCAGAGGTTGAGAGCACTGGCTTCTCTTGCAGAGGACCCAGGTTTGATTCCCAGCACCCACACAGCAGCTAACAACCATCTGTAGCTTCAGCTCTAGGGGAATCTGATGCTCTCTTTTGACCTCCACTGACATGCAGGGCACAGGTGCACTTACATACACAAAAAATAAAAATAATAAATAACATTTTAAAAAAGAAATTATAAACATCTAAATTGGAAAGGAAGAAATGAAATTTTCTTCTCTGATCAACACATTCTTATATGTTGAATTCCTAAAAGACCTAACCTGTAATTGTTAGAACCAGTAAATGAATTGCACAAAGTTGGAGGACACTAAAAAGCGAGTATACAAAAAATCAATAGCATTTTAATATAATCAAAGCATTTGAAAAGAAATTAGTAAGTCAGTCATATTTACTACATCAAAAATGAACTGGGAGAAAATGTAACACAGAAGGTAAAATGCCCCTATGTTGAGGACGATAAGAACATTGGGAAAGAAATTATAGCAAACACAAGCGGTGAGCAGGGAGCCAGAGCCAAGGCTGGGAAGAAAGACTGACGGAGCCCAGGCGTCATGGAAAAGCTTCCCAAACGTCTGAACCTGTGGAATCCCACTGCCAAGCAGCCAGGGCAAAATCGGCATTCCTCCAGCATCGGGTGCTCTGGGGGGATACAGTCCTGACTGCCTACTACATGTCAGTCCTGCATTTCTGCCCGTCTATGGGAATCCAGCCTTCTCCTGTGCCATAGGCAAAAATGTTCAGGAACAACACTCTGGTCCCTGCCTTCCACAGCACTCCCCACCGGCCTCTGGCAGGTGTCCTGTGAATCCTCTAGCTCTGCAGGAACAACATGAGCTTGGCAAGCTTCCTCCTCATCTTCCAGCACTGACTCTGACTTGGTGCATGGCCTGGACCCATTCCCTTCAAACCAGCTCTGTTCTCCCACAGGGCTTCAACCCAGGGATTATATTGGGAGGAATTAGCCTTGTGCTCTCTGCCTACCCGTCCCTGCACCCTCCCCGGCTGCTCAGTCTCGAACGGCTAGGTGAATGTGCAAAGGTTGCCTTTTCATACTGAGGAGTCGTTTATCAGGAGCTGTCCTTTGAAGACAGTGAGTCCTCTGAGCTAAATGGTAAAGACAGGCTTTCTGTTTTGTTTAATTTTTTATTTATTTATTTATTTATTTATTTATTTATTTATTTATTTATTTATTATGTTGGGGATGTTATATGTGCGCCACAGCACATGTATGAATGTCAGAGGACCACTTGCAGGCTTGTTTCCGTCTGAATTTAAGATACTTTTATACCTGATATTTTCTATGTGAAAATGACTGGAATTCTGTTAATGATTCTACTGTTTGTGGATTACTTTAGGTGGCATATACCTTGGAACCTTTTCCTTCTAAACCAGTTGTTTTGTTTTAATTTATATTTATTTACTTACTTATTTACTTATGTATGTGTTGGAGGTGGTGCATGTTTGTCACTGCACATGTATGAAGGTTAAAAGACCACGTGCAGGGGTCAGTTCTCTCCTTCCACCATGTGGGTCCCAGATTGAATTCACATTGCCAGGCATGACAACCAACACTTTACTCTGTTGAGCCACTCTGTGGCCCTAAAGAAAGTTTAAGATCTCTAAAATGTAATATGATTTCATTTCCTTTTTTAATACTCATGGTTAAGGTCTTCTGGAAATTTCATTATAATAATTTTTAAAAAACTGTATTTTTGTAATGATGGCACATTAGAGTGAATTAGGGCAACTATATCCCTAGGAAGACTGCTATTAATTGTGCTAACTGAAAGACTGCTGGGGAAATAGAGGCCATTTGTTTAATGAGCTCCTTTGGAACCTGATCAACGCTATGGTTCAGTGTGTTATCTCTGGTAGGATTCTCTAACTCAGATCAACTAAACAGCTCCCTGAAGGGGTGGAAAAAAAAAAAACCAACAGGTTATTTATCCAAAATATATATGGAACTCAATTTACTTGTAAGAAAGCAAACAACCCAATTAAAAGTGGGCAAATATTTAGGATAATATTTCAAAAGAAGGCAGACTTGTGGTTAACAGATAAGACATGTTTTCATCACCACTAATCAGGAAAACACATATTGAAACCATGATGCGATACCACCTCACTCTTGTTATAATAGCTATTATCAAAGGACAAGATAAATTGGGCTTGGTGATGCATGCTGGGATCCCAATAGTCCAATTGGGAGACAAAGGCAGGAGGAATTCCATGAGTTCCAGGGCATGCTGGGATATACAGCACGTACCAGGCCAGCCGGGGTTACACGGCAAGTCTCTCAAATAAGCACAAGGACAACAGACAACAACAACAACAGCAAAAAAAAAAAAAAAAGCAAAACAATGAGATAAGATAATAGTTCTGGGCATGGTGTTGAAGATGGGAATGGTTCCTTAATGCTGATGAGAACATGCCTTATACCATTGTACAGGTGGTTCCTGAGGGGAGAAAAAAAAAAACAGAATTACAATTTGAGCCAGCAGTCCCATGTCTGTGCATATATTAGAAATCATGGAACACAGTGTGATGGACGGACATCTGAACATCATGTTCTTTGTAGTATATTTCACAACAGCTAAGATAGGGAATCAAGCTAGATGCTCAAACAAATAAAGAAAATGTGTCTACATATACATGGAACACTAATATATCTTGAAGAAAAGGGAAATTCTATTATGTGCAACAAAATGGATAAACATGTAAGATGTCATGCTATGTGAAATAAATCAAGATTACAAAGATAAATGCTCCAGGATCACAAATATAGGGAAGAAACTCTAACAGCAGAACAGTGATCACCAAAGGCTGTGAGAGAAGAATAAGAAACAGGACTTGCTAATCGAATACAATAATTCAGCTAGATAGGAGGAACAACTGCTAGTGATCAAAGGCGCAGTGTGGTGATTAGAATGAAAGTACACAATGTACTACCAAATTACTAAAAGTTTATATGATTTTGAATATTTTCACTTCAAAAATGCATATGGAAAGCCAGGTGTGGTGGTGCACGCCTTTAATCCTAGCACTTGGAAGGCAGAGGCAGGTGGATCTTTGTGAGTTCAAGGCCATCCTGGTCTACAGATGAGTTCCAGGACAGCTGGGGCTACAGGGAGACCCTGTCCCAAAAAGCCAAAAAAAAAAAAAAAAAAAATGCATATGGAGTGATGGAGGTTTGGGGATCAAACACTATTTAATAATTCCACGGTGTAAGAGTGTAAGATTTAAATCGTATCTCGTAAATATGTATACTAATTTGTTAATTAAAAATAAAAATAAAAGTAGAAATGCAAACGCTTTTTAAAAAATATTTATTTATTTATTTATTTATTTATTTATTTATTTATTTTTATATGTATGAGTGTACTGTCTGCATGCAGGTTGGTGCACCTGTGTCGTGCAATGCCGCAGAAGAGGGCATTAGATTCCCCTGGAACTGGAGTTAAAAACGGTTTTTAGCCACCATGTGGGTGCTGGGAATCAAACCCGGGTCCTCTGCAAGAGCAGTCAGTGCTCTTAACCGCTGAGCCATCTCTCCATAAACACTTTTTTTTTTTTTGGTCTTTTTGAGACAGGGTCTCCCTGTAGCTCTGGCTGTCCTGTAACTCACTCTGTAGACCAGGCTGGCCTCGAACTCACAGAGATCCGCATGCCTCTGCCTCCCAAGTGCTAGGATTAAAGGCGTGTGCCACCACGCCTGGCATTTATTTCTGTATGTGTATCAATATACTGTCTGCATGCAAGTTTGTGCACCCGTGTCGTGAAATGCCGCGGAGGTCAGAAGAGGGTGTCGGATTCCCCTGGAACTGGAGTTCTCCTGGAATTGGAGTTTCAGACGGCTCTCGGCCGCCATGTGGGTGCTGGGGATGGAGCCCGGGTCCTCTGTAAGAGCGGTCGGCGCTCTTAACTGCTAGGCCATCTCTCCAGCCCCTCCATAAACACTTTTAAGAATTGATGTTTTCATGGAAGCATGATATCGCCCATAGCCTGCTGCCTCTGAACCCAACATCAGCATGGCCACAGAATACAGGAAATGACTTTTGAACAGGATTTTCATGGCTCTGCTGATAAGTCCAATGACTGACAAATGGAACCTCATGAAACTAAAAAGTTTCTGTACAGCAAAGGCACCATAATTCAAGTGAAGAAGTATACAATGGAAAAATGTCTTTCCCAACTATATGTCAGGCAGATGGTATCTAGAGTATATAAATAATTCAAAAAAATTAAACATCAAAAAATTAAACATTGGGCATTAGAGTTCTCAAAAGATGAAATGCTATGGCTAAGATGTATTTTTTTAAATATTCACTATCTTTAGCCATCTGGGAAATGTAAGTTAAAACTAGTTTCAGATTTCATTTTACTGTAGTCAGAATGGCCAAGATCCTCAAAACCAACAATGGCAAATCCTGATAAGGATGTGGAGAAAGGGGAATACTGCTGGTGGGAATGCAAACTGGGTCAGCCATTGTGCAAACCAGGCTGGAGAGTCCTCAAAAAGCTGAAGGTTGATCTACCGTATGATCCAGACATACCACTCTTGGGCATACACCAAAGGTCTCTGTATGCTGCTTCAGAGATTCCTGTTCATCCATGTTCATTGCTGCTCTATTTACAATAGCCAGGAAATGGAAACAACCCAGATGTTCATTACCTGATGAATGGATGATGAAAGTATGGAATTTATACACTGGAATATAGCTGTTAAAAAAAAAATTCCAAAATTCTCGGGTAAATGGATAGAACTAGAAACAATCAAGAGTGAGGTAACTCAGGCCCAGAAAGATAAGCTTCCTTTGTTTTCTCTCATAAGTGAATGTTAACTTTGAATCCACATATTAATGTGTATTTTAACTGGAAAATCCATAGATGTCAGGAAACTAGTAGATAGGGACTGCAGGGAGGCCTCATGGGGAGGGAGAGGTGTGTGTGTGTGTGTGTGTGTGTGTGCGTGTGCACATGAAATTGGGCAGGGAGTAGTAACAGGAGAGTGCAGTTAGGGGAGGGGTATGGATAGGATAAAAACATATTGTATGAAATATGCGAAAATTCAATTTTTAAAAATTCAGAAAAAGATAGTTTCCCTAGCTCTGTGGTGAGTGTCACATGCTACTAAAAAGGAGAGAATGATGTGAACAAGTGGAGTGACTTCTTTTCCTATAGGGACACAGGGCCTGTGAAAGCAGTGGCATTCACAGAAGAGCATCTGCATAGTCGTGCTTGACTTGTTTTTAAAGAAAAGAGAAAGAATGTTACAATAGCAAATATAATGCAGCTTAACTCCTTTCTCCATGAAAAAAAAAAATAATTGGTGTTTTGGTTAATGGTGTTTTTCCTGTTATTCTGTGTAAAAGAAGTATTTAAATGTATATTATTGAATTTTTGTACAGTTCATACAATTAATATATGAAATTAATCCTATTTAGAGCCCCTTCCCTGTCCGCACTCTCCCATAATCGTCTCCCACTTGATTTCATGCATACTGTAATATATAATAAGACCTATTGACTCAAGCTTTTATACCCACATATCCCTCCGTACAAATTCATCCACTGGAGTCTAGTCAGCCTATCTAGAGTCTCTCCCTGAAAGATCAACTCTCTCTCAGCCAGGAGTAATCAGCTGCCAATATTTCCCCAGATAAAGTTGGGGCCTGCTGTCCATTTTACAACTTCTATTCTGGGTTTTTCTCTGATTGAGTCTGCATGGGTCTTGTACATGCTGACTCCATTGCTAAAACTTCATATGAGCACGTTCCCAGAAGCCCGAAAACTGATCGCTTTTGTTCATCCACCATTCCTGGCCCTGACGGTCTTTCTGCCTCCTTGAAGAGGATCTCTGAAACAACCACAGTGACAAACTCTGAGCAAAATTAATGTAAAAAGAAATCCAAAAATAACTGAAATATATAAGGCATAAGAATAGATAAATTTCCATCAGTTCAATCCAGATGTACTCTTCAAGTTTTATCAAAAAGTCACTTTTATGAGAAACAAACCCATGAAGAGTATTTTTTTAACTCAAAATTGTGCCATTAAGATGGCTCAGCAGGTAAAGGTGGTAGCTACCAAGTCTGCTGCAATTAGATCAATCCCTGGGGCCAACATGGTGGAAGGAAAGAACTAATTACTGAAAAATTCCCCACACTTTCACAAGCGTGTTGTAGACACCATCTACAACACACCAACTAAATAATTTTTAGTCAATTAACTCAATGTGAGACAGGTTTCAGTCTAACAATAAAACTAAGTTCCCCAAACAGAAAATACCTCATTTTTTATTCCTTAAATACAAAGAAATGTGATAGCTCATAGTTAAAAGTACTAAGCCATAAAAGAAGCTCTTTTTGTTTAATCTGGTAATTTTTCTGCAAGTTTATGTAACTTCTTTAAAGCATTATGCCAGGAGTACACACATAAAATGAACATTCTCAATTCTATTACAAAATTTAATTCAATAATTTGAATTTATCTAGAACTGAAAACTAGAAACTACTGTACTTTTGAGTTTTCAGCTAATGCTTGGTTTGTTAAAAAGATCTCTGAAGCCGGGTGTGGTGGTGCACACCTTTAAATTTTTTTTATTTATTTTTGTATGTGTATGAATGTACTGTCTGCATGTAGGTTTGTGCACCCCTGTTGTGCAATGCCACGGAGGTCAGAAGAGGATTTCGGATTCCCCTGGAACTGGAGTTCTCCTGGAATTGGAGTTACAGACCGTTCTTAGCTGCCATGTGGGTGCTGGGGATCGAACCTGGGTCCTCTGCAAGAGCAGTTGGTGCTCTTAACCACTAGGCTATCTCTCCAGCCCTGGCACATGCCTTTAATCCTAGCACTTGGGAGGCAGAGGCAGGCAGATCTTTGTGAGTTCAAGGCCAGCCTGGTCACAGCAGTGAGTTCAGGACAGCTGGGGGCTATTACCGGGGAAGACCCTTGTCCGAAAAGACCCAAAAAAAAAAAAAAAAAAAAAAAAAAGATCTCTGAAAGTGAAAAATGAAAGCTCTTTCATTCACTTATGTGGAGATATGACTATGATCCCTGAATGGAAGACATTAAGATAACAATAGAAAGGCCAGCTCAATCAGGAGCACACGTGGAGAAAGGTAACATAAAACATCGACAGGGTAATCATGGCATCTGTAACATTCTTCCTAATTTTGTCTGGGTTAAAGTTCAAAATGCGCATATCCATAAAGAGCCAAAAACCAGTTAGAAAATGAAAATTAACACCAGATATATTTA
Source organism: Rhizomys pruinosus (assembly GCA_009823505.1). Classification (NCBI taxonomy): domain Eukaryota; kingdom Metazoa; phylum Chordata; class Mammalia; order Rodentia; family Spalacidae; genus Rhizomys; species Rhizomys pruinosus. The sequence goes on along the minus strand of VZQC01007170.1, from coordinate 1,029,677 downwards.
CTACCCTTTGTTTAGCAAAAACATCATTGCTTCAAAAGAAATAAATTTTAGCAATATGGTAATAGAAGCCCTTATGCATCTTAGGTTAAAAAATGAATTGCCAGAGTAATCTTGTGGAATAATTGGAGAGTGCTTGATACCAAATTCATACGTATCACCTCTATCCATAAGTTCTACTTCTAAGAAGCTGCCCAAGAGTTAGTCTTGCATAATTGCACAAAGGACAAGCCAGGAGTGCTGATACAACATTGCTACATGGAGATAATCTAGCTGCTATTACTAGGCAGAAGGATGAAACTATAAGCTGAACAGACACAAGTTTATAAGAATACAGACATAATCAATATGACTAGTATGTACTTTTACTTGAAGCCATTATAAAATTACTACAGGGTCTGGGGTTACCCTGTATTCCATTTCTAAAATAATTAAAATACCTGAAGCAATAATAATGTGCTGTTGCACAAAAGGCAAACCTGACTGTGATCTTTGGGGGTTCCGTGCTAAATTGACCTGGCCTTCTACTTGGCATGGTAAATGGAGGTAGTGTCCTACGGTGTCCTTCTTAGTCAGCTGATAAGGCTGGCTTTAGGGCTTTAAGTAAGTGTAGAGTAGTATGTGGGACTGAACCTTTGCCCACCTCCAAAACTCATGTTCAAGTTGAGTTGTCCTTTCAACAGTAGGAAGTGGAACCCTTAAGAAACGATTAGGTCACGACAACCTGTGCAGTTACAGAACGACAAACATGATCTTTATGCTGGTCTCTTTTGCTGCTCTTCCTCTCTTGCCTGTGAGGAGCACTGCTTCTCTCCAGAGCAGGCAGTCTCCAAGGGACCATGTATGGGGTAGAAACCAGATCCTCACGGGACACCAAACATCCTGCTTCCTGGGTGTTGTATTTCCTAAGCTTCCAGAAATGCAAGAAAGAAATTTCTGTTCTTTATAGATAACTGTGTCTCAGGTATTCTGTAATAGTGGCACAAAACAAACTGAGACATGTGAGAAAGCCATACAAAACAGCATCAGTGAAAATCTCAATAGTTTCTGTCCTCTGGACACAAGCACCAATGTGAAGAGCATTTAATAACTTGAATCACTGATAAGATTGGAAATAATTCCACAAAAGGAAGCCAGACTCCTTACTGTCAATTGGGCAAGTGACTAATAAAGAAGATACTTGTCTCTGCCTGCAGAAGAAAGCAGAGATGGAAAACTTAGAGCAGTTCCAATAAAAATTGCAACTCTTAGTTTCCAGACAAGATCCAGTTTGCACATTCCACAGTCATTAAGAGGGGATTTGGTCTCCAAGAGGGAGGACCTTGTTTAGACTACAGCAAGTATACACAGTAATGAGTCCTCAGCCTTTTCCCAAGGGAACCTCTGTCTATTTACTCATACAGCTGTGTAGTGAGAAAAGGGTGAAAGGGTGAGGGGAGATATTTCGACATTTGAAAACTATTGGAGACATAATCTGAGCTGACTGCTAGAGTCAAGAAGATTCAAGGCAATATGGCGTCCTCATTTGAAACGGGATATGGAGCCCAGGTGGTCAGTCAGTGCACCAGACCCGGAGATATGTCTGTGATCATTTCTCTCACCTCCTCCTAGTGCATAATTGCTGTTGGCATGCCTGACACCTCATACAGTTCCCCAAATGAATCTTTGTGTGAGTAAGTCAGTGTACTAGAGAAAGCCGAGTAAAAGGATCAAAATCACTAGCACAACAATACTATATGAAAATAGCACACTCTTCGCTCATGGCAGAGAATAATTCTCAAAGAATGACAAGACAGGGATATGATGGTCTTGTTCACATCACCACATAATTTGCCAATCTGGTCCCTGCAGATGGATGGACCCTAGAATGGGCATTCTTATGAAGAAACAGCTATAATATCAGATGCAGTACCTTTACTAAATCAAATTAATATTTTTCAGACACATAGTATGTGGCTATAGTTATCCTTATTTAAATTAAAAAAGGACAGAAACAGTTTGTATTTGCATGAAGTAGTATAGATTTAGAATTAATCATGGAAATATATTAACACCCCTCTCTCTGCCACAGGACAGCACACAGACAGATCCTGCCACAGACAGACATACTGATTCATCAGTTTGTGACCAGAAAGAAATTGTGATCATTCTTGTATATTGTAAGATGGGGGAGGGGGAGAGATGGAGCGAGATAAGGGAGGAAAAAGAGAGGGAAACAGAGAGGAAAAGAGAAAGGAAGAGTGCTTAACACACTTGTAAAATATTAGGGTTTTAATAGTTAAGCACATACTGGGACATCCTTTCAAGAAAGATGAATTGAATTTTGCAACATTTAACAGGAAGAAGGAAGCACACAGCATCTTGACGGCCCTAGGAAATCCAGTGAGAACATACTGGAGGTAATGTTCAGTCTCAGAGAACTGGCTATGTAAATGATACAATGAATGGAATTCAGAGAATGAAGAGTGCTCTGTACCAGCCTAAACTTGGGCTCTATAATCCATCAAGCACAGTGGGTTGCAAGAATCCATGATGTGGATTTTTATAGCAAGCCCAATAGTGAGAATGCCAAAGATCCATGCAGCACTGCCATACCCTCCAATGAGAGTTATACGTCTTTTGAGAAACAATCACTCTATTGGTTACTTTTCAGTTGCTGTGATTAAACATCCAGAGCAAGGCAACTTGTAGAAAGAAGAGCTTGATTTAGAGTTCCAAAGCAGTAAGAGTCCATCATGGTGGGAACTATGGAGCAGAGAGCTGAAAGCTCACACTTTCAAGCACACACAGGAAGCAGAGAGAGAAAAACTGAAAGTGGGGAGACAAAGCTAGGAACTCTCTAAGGCCCGCCCCCATAAGGAGCTTCCTTCAGCAAGGCCACACCTCCTAGTGGTTCCATGATATTCCTGAATCAGCACCACCAACTGACCAACTGTTCAAATGCTTGAACCTATTAGGGGACACCCTTCATTCAAATCACCACAACCACTGAAGTCAGTTGGCCTGGGTGAAAATGGAGCATGATTATGGAAGTCTACAGCCATAACCTGACCCTGTCAGATATGGTAATTTATAAGTTGAATACAGAAGCAATAATTAATCCTAAATTCAAAGTGGCATATCTGAGATCACCCTAGAGTAAAAGCAAGGAGCACAGCAACTTTATTTCTGTCTGAGGTTTCCAGAGTCACAGAACCGAGGACAAACAGAGACATGTGAAGGTGTTTAGAAGGGGAATTGTGTTACCTGTTTGTGGAGGAGTCTGAAGGTAAGCCATTGAGAGTGGGAAAACCCCAAATACCACCAGCTTGTGTCACCCCAGGAGTGTGGCAACACTTGGTCACTCATCCAGGGACAGGCACTTAGATGTCATCTCAGGTAAATTAGCCCAGAACTGAGCATTGGGCATCACAGGAATACTGAGTCTTTGGTACGCTGAGAATGACTATGGAATACAAGACTTCAACTTCAGCTTTAAAAAAATATTATTTATTTGTTATTTATATTTTATGTGTATGAGTGTTATGGCTGCATGCACTTTAGTACACTCTCATCCTTCAGTGCTCACAGAGGACAGAAGAAGGCCTTGGATCCCCAGGAGTTACAGCTGGTTGTTATCTGCCTTGTGGGATTCGAATCTGGGTTTTCTCTAAGAGCATTCAGTGGTATTCAGTGCTGAGTCACCTCTCTAGCCCCTAACTTCTGCCTAGCTTAACATAACCTATTTCACAATGTAGTATAGGGAAAATTATTACTTATGGCCAGGCATAGAGTACAAAAGTCTCAGATTTACTATGGTATGCAATTTTCTAAGTTCCAACAAAAATCCTAATTACAAAGCACTTGATAATTCAAGAATAAATATAGTCTAAAGATGTAAAGTAAGTCTTAGAATTTATATTCAGATATCATCCAGGTGCTAGAACTGACAGAGAACTTGAAACACCTCTAATTAATGTTAAAGACTTTACTAGAAAAGCTAGACAAGATGCAAGAAGAGATGAGCAATTTTAGCAGAAGGCTCGAAATCATATGAAAGAATCAATTTAATGTAAACACTGGAAACCCAAACCACAAAGCAATAGAAATGAAATTCTGATTCATTTTATAGATCACTGAATACTAACTGCAGCTGTTATTCATAACTGCTTCATAATTCTGCCCATATAAACACTAAACCTATCAAATGGTATAAACTTACCCTTTGGGGTTTTTTCAAGTAGTAAAATGAATAAAATAAGTACTAATAGAAAGTTATTTTTGTAGACTCCCCTGTGTTTATCTATGCTTACGTTTGTCTGTGTTTAAAATTGGTAAACACATTTTAACAAATTTCATCTCATTTCATCAATAAAACAGTGAATTTCTGCACAAGTCCCTAAATTTCCAGATGAATTAGGGCGTAATGATGGGAAAAGACTTTATGATTGAAACTGAAAATACCACTTACTCAAGAAATTTCTGCATCTCAAACAAGGTTGCAATCTTTCAAATAGCAGCAATTTTCCATCTTGGTGCAAGTGAAACTTCCCAAGGAATTCTGTTAAGTAAGTAGTTCTGTGGCAGCCAACACTTGATGTGATAGGAAACAGCTCCCAGCATCTTACCAAACTGCTTTCTCTTAAGTTACTTTTATAAAGTAAAAATGATCAGTTTAAGTATTTCCTCTCAACAGAATACACATAGGACAAGACCCAGAAAAAAAAAAAAAACTAGAATGACAATCAATTAGTGTTCTGTTGCATAGTGCTATTTTAAAAATCATGCAAAGCCTACACATAGATTCTGTTGACAATTGCACTATTTGTTATTTGCTGAGTGCTGACAGTGAGCATGTACAGCCCCTGTCCCAGAGGCTTAGAGAGAACACAGACAGCCACTGAAACCAGGATTAACTATACCACTTAGAGTGAGGCTTTCAGGCTCAGGCCCAGCCATAAACTTTTCTTCCCTTTCTCTTCATCCCCTCCCTTTACTCCTATGGGACACCCTATACAAAGGAAGTACATTACTGTGATTTTGTGACTTTTTTTTCAGACTTTCCACAGCTAATTTATATTTTAAAATGTTGATGCTAATTTATAAGATATGAAGGTCTTGAATGTCATTTCATGATATTATTTAAAGTTTATTATGATTTTCACAGAAAATTTAAGATTAAATTGACAAATATTTATAATACATGATTTTGTTACAAAATTTATTCTTTCTTATTTTCCAAGAAGGAGAGTCATTTTAGTTGAACAAGAAAAACAAGAAAAAAAATACCTGTTAATCACACACCATTTTTTGCAATAGTTTAATATCTTTGATTTACCTAACCAATTTACTGGATTATATTTGAGATTTTATAAATAGATATTTTTCTAAAGCAAGTGTACTGAAGAATGTCTTTAAAATAACTTTTAAAAGTACCTTCTTCAAGTAAGTTTAGATTTATATTTCTATTTTAAATGATTTTAAATGGTTCTTCTATTTGAGAATGTAAATATAGAATTACACATTGAACATTTTGAAATCATGAGTTTAATGTGATATAAATATGTTAACAGAAATTTATTATTATCTTCATGGAAGAAAACAACTTCACAAAAGCAATGTTTTAAAAAAAATCAAGATTTACCACATATAAGTGTGCTTCTGTGAATGAAAAGTAGTTATGATTTTATATTTGACTTTTATCAATTTATTTAACCTGAAATAACATTTGAAACTCTTTCCAGAAACAAACAGGAAAGCATAAATTTCTGGTTCTGACTTAAATAGCCATATGATATGTGACCTTAATATATAATATATATAATATATATAAAGGTATAGAGATCATATATATATATATATACATATTATATTATATATATATAATATAGTTATTCTGGCCAGGGCAGTTTCTTCTATGTTAAGTGTATTTTTGTCAGATTGCAAAATATTTAAAACAAGTGTCTCCCCAAGTTAAAAAATCAAAACAAAATCAAAACAAAACAACAAAAACTCCCAAGGGAATCATCAGTCATAACTTTAAACACATGTTCAAATAATTGACAGCTAAGTTATAGTAGAAAATACAGGGTATAACTGATTGCAGAGCAACAGAAAAGTAACCATGAATCTTAACAGCAAGTGAGAATGTGTTTCAGAGTCAGGTGAGCCATAAGCTATCTTTCTTAGTGATGGAGTTGAGATCTTTCTTCAGCTTGGTGCTACAGAAACTGGAACAATCAAAATACTGAGCCAGGCGTGGTGGCGCACGCCTTTGATCCTAGCACTTGGGAGGCAGAGGCAGGCGGATCTTTGTGAGTTCAAGGTCAGCCTGGTCTACAGTTTGAATTCCAGGACAGCTAGGGTTACAGGGAGACCCCATCTCGAAAAGACCAAAAAAAAAGAAAATACTGCACAGCATCCTGCTGGGCTTCCTTTGTCCCTGTGTCATCTTTCTTCAGGACTAAGGGCAGAGTCAACAATGCAAATCATTTCAAATTTCATTAAAATAGCCAGTTCTCTTTCTCACGTGGATTTAACACAAATTCTCCAACACAGGATGTAGCTGTTCCTATCTCTTACACTTCTGCTTCCATCGACTTCTACTCCTTTTATGGTGGTGGATGAAAATATTGCAAACAGGGGCTTTGAAATAATGGAGAGTGGGATGAATTTTATATTCATAGATGATGGTTTTCCATTTCCACTTCCTTTTCCCCTCCATGACTTTGAAACATCCTTTATGATTTTTCTTTTGGACACTAATTTTTTTCATTCAAGTAACTTTTTGAATTAGAGATGTTACTATTTCGTCCTACAGGATTTTTTTCCCTTACATTTAAAGTACTTCTTATACAAGATATACTTTGTAGACCAGACTGATCTTGAGCTCACAGAGATCCACTGTAGTGTGACACTCTTCCTGCTGAGATGGGAACAACGGTCTACTCTCCCCACACAAGGAACCAACGAACGACCAAAATATGGACACTACCAAAACCCAACTTGGTGTAGTAATGTGTTTTATTTGAGTTATTACAGGAGCGGAAGTGACTCAAAGACAGTGGTGTCACCAAGACCCCACCCCCGCCATGGGTGAGAGCTTTCAAAAGATTGAAACCTGGAGTGCACTGCACAACTTGCCAGGCAGCTCTACAAGTTGAGGAGTCTCTCCTTAATTGATTCCAAGTCCTCCAGGCAGGTCAGTTGATCTCTGCTTCTTCCATAAGATCAGCTTTTCTCTCAGCACTCCTTCCTGCTTATGCGCCCTTGGAGAGGTGTATCTGGTCAGTTTCCAGGATTTCCTGAAGCCTTTGAGTTGTTTACTCCTAAGCTTCACCATCTTCCCCACAGCATGAAGTATTTTGCTTCCCTTAAGAACATCCTGGGTCCTAGCACTTGGGAGGCAGAGGCAGGCGGATCTTTGTGAGTTCAAGGCCAGCCTGATCTACAAAGTGAGTTCCAGGACAGCTGGGGCTTCAGGGAGACCCTGTCTCGAAAGACAAAAAAAATAAAAAAAATAAAAAAATAAAAAAATAAAAAAAAGAACATCCTGGGTCTTAAGCTTGCTTAACAAATGGGAATTTTTGTTTCAGAAGTTGCTATAAACATTTGCCTTCCTCTGCCTCCCCAATGCTGAGATTAGTCTACCTCCAGGCCCAGCTAGTAGGTACACTTTAAAAATAGTTTTTTTCTTTCTTTTACGATTACTACTTTTTAGATAGTGTATCTAAAAGCTTTCCCAACTAAAAGTCGTTCACATGTTCTCCTATAACTTAAAGGCAGTTTGAGGACTGGGAGTCAGCAGTGGCAGAGCCTGCAGGAGCTTTCCCGAGAGAAGGAGATACTTACGAATTTATGAACTGCTTCCATCTGTGTCACAGGGCCTTGGGCAATTCCTGCTGTGATCAAGGGTCAGTTGATGAAGAACAAGGATGACTGGCAAAGTTGCAAAGGGGTAGTTGGTAATTACATAGGAACAAGGGTTTGGGGGAACCTCAAGTGCCTTCTACTCTGAATCCACTTCAGGAAATTCATACACAGGCTTCTTCGCCTCACTAGTCCTTTAATCAGTTCCTTCCGAATTTCTTAGAACTGTAGTCAAACCATTAATCATTGTCATGAATAAAGGGAGAATCTTACTTCATGCTATTCCTCTTTCTAGCCAGGCAGACAAAGATGCATGCCTGATGGCAGCTGATGCCAGGGAGCTCCAGGGAGCTGTGGCCTTGTGACAAGCTCCTGTGGCCGTCTGATGCTGCCAGAAAATCACATGAAAACCTGTGAGGTAGGACTGTGTCTATCCCTCTTTATTCAATTTGTCTTTAAGTATTTGATATAGAATTTGCTATGGATACAATTTGAGGGAGAAACTCCAGTGAGACAAGATGCATGCTCATATTTCGGTAGAGAACAGTTGATAGAAGTTAATTCCCCACAGGACTCCCTAGATGTCTCCTGTATATACAAATTTTATTTGGTGAGATCCTTTCTCCTTCTCTTCTCCTTTCCTTCTTTTTTTTTTTTTTTCCTATGGAATGTATGTGCAGTGCTTTAAACCATCAGCGAATTTGGGGCTGGAGAGATGGCTCAGTGGTTAAGAGCACCTTCTGCTCTTACAGAGGACCCGGGTTTGATTCCCAGCACCTACAGGGTGGCTAAGAACCGTCTTTAACTCCAGTTCCAGGGGAATCTGATACCTTCTTCTGACCTGTGCAGCTTTGCACAACACGGGTGCACCTACCTACATGCAGACATTACACTCATACACATAAAATAATAAAAAGAAAATCAGCCAATTCAAGCAGCTAGTCTAACACTAGGCATCACTCCAGGCTCTAAGTAGCGAGCTAGACAAGACCTCTCCTGTCCTCATGATGATCAATCATGTTGTGCATGGGCAGCTCAGTTGACCTGGTCCCTTGCAGTTCCATAGCTTGCTTTTCTGTTTCACCCATGACACAGAAGAAAGCAACGATCTTTTTAAAGAAAGGAGTAGTTAGAAGAAGAGAGCATGGCAATATTCCAAACTTTTAGGATTTCAATTTTAATTGTCTAATCTTGTCCTCCTCTTTCTTCTCTAGGACTTAGGTAACAAGACATACCTGTTCTCCCTCTTAGTTTCCACAGCTTATAGGCTGGAGAAGCATTTAGATGTATTCAAATAAGGGCAGTTGGAGAAACTACAGTTGCTCTGAGCAATACTAAAAAAAGGTGGGGAATACTTGGATCATCTGGATAATGGGTTACAAAAGCTCACTCGAATGAAATGAATTTTCCCTCCAAAATCAAGACTCACTAATAGTTTTTATTCTACTGATGGGGAAACTGTGCAAAAAACTATGGTCCTTTCCTTTTAAAGTGATATTTTATGAAACCCTAAATCTCTGGACTCCAGGTAATTTCCCTGAGGTCGTAACCTCCTAATTTCTTATTTGTTATTCTTATGTCTCACCTTGTTTACTGTAGCCTATTAACCTCATTATCAGTGGAATGAACCAGCATTATTTCACCTGCATTACAGAATCTTTCATGTCTCTGTGAAGTAAAACACAGACAGTAGGTATCAGAGAGGAAATTTGTTTTTTGTTTCAGGCTAAAAGAGACTGTTTTAATTGCTTCACATTTATATAGATAAAGAAAAATTAGTACCCAATTGAATATTGTATTCTTTATTGGAATCTATACTTATTTAGCAAGAAAAATATTTCCTCTAGGATGTCAGCTAAATTTGATTAAATTTACAATAAGCATTTATAATTCTCTAGGGTCTACCTATTAATCGTGCAGGAAAGTTGAATAGGAACATTAAAAAAGATAAAAAAGCCACAAGCACTGATTTCTGTGATTTTCCCTATAATTCAGTATTGCTCTGAGTTATTGTTTGGGCTTGGAGGTGGGTCGTACAGGTTTTCATTTGATGCCTTGTCACAATAGCTCTTACTCTGTGTATCATGAAAACCCATGTAAGAGACAAGTATTGATAACAAAAAGTACTGAAGAATGAGCCAGGGTAGCTTGAAACAATAGTGGGATGCCTGGAGCCAGATAGTGCAGGTAGGTCATAAAAGTATTAATTATGGAATTGTGTGAAAGCAGAAATTCCAGGTAAAATTTTGCTCATTGGGCTGTGTTTGTCTTGGGGGGGTATAAGCAGTGTGATATTCAGTGCCTGATTTATTGTCTCCATCTGAAAAAAATGTTAGTGCATTAGGAAGTAATGAAATTCCACATGGAAGGAGGTGAAAGATATCTTGTTCTAAAAACTTGCAGAATGTATTTTCCATTCTTCTGCAGACTGTAAAAGAAAGTTTAAATTATTTAGAGATATGGAAGATAAATAATACCAGGATCTTGTTCTAGTAAATTGATTGGATTTGGTTTATCCCTTTTCTTTTTTTTTTTCATCCCTTTTCAATTAGAGTAATTCATTCTTTGGTTATTTGACATGCATTTCATTTAGGTGTATCCAGTAGAAATAACCATTCTAAATTTCTTAAAGAGGAAGTTAATTGTCCAATCACTGGTATAAGATAGAAGGTAGTTTTCAAAACAAGCAGACATGTAAATCTAAGTGTCTATGAGAGAGTTGTTTTGGTTTTAAATTAAGCTTCTATCTGCAAGTTTAATTGAAGAGTTAGAAAGCTGCTGCTGCAACATGGCAGGGTGAATTTAAATTAGTGTCTCCTTTAAGAGAAAAAAAAATGTGAGAAAAAGCTGAATTTGAAATTCTGAGGGAAGGTAGAAATCAATTGATATTAATTAAATGCTATTGAAAAGAATTTAATGTTATCTTTTTTGGAAAAGACAGTTGTAATTTATGAGATGCAATAAAATATTAGTGATAATATGGCCAAAATAGTTAATAACATTTAGCCATATTTCACCTGGAGCTAGCTATAAATAAAAGTTTTCTAATGAAGCTTTTAAATCTCTCAAAACAATTAAATTTAAGTATTTATTAAAGGAGCTTAGTAAGATATAATTTCCATAATAAACATATAAGCATTACGAAAATTTTCTTAATAATGTACATTGTGTTACTCACCCAATATTAATGGAAGGTGGGGCTATTGATTATGCCTTGAGTGAAAATTTTCCATTTAATGTGAGACGGGTGCCTAATTATTGAAAGCTGGCACATAAATTGAAAATATTCAAAAAGGCAGTTTAAAACAATCAATGATAGCTGGGCATGGTGGTGCACACCTTTAATCCCAGCACTTGGGAGGCAGAGGCAGGCAAATTTCTGTGAGTTCAAGGCCAGCCTGGTCTACATAGCAACCTCTAGGCCAGCTGGGACTAAAGAGAGACCCTGTGTCAAAAAGACCAAAAAAAAAAAAAAAATCAACAAGAATAATATAACAGCTCTGAGGGACTCTGGCAGTAGAGGGAACTTCAGGTACAGTAAATAAGCACCTAAAGAGTGAATTATAGTCTGGTACTTTTGAGGATCATGTAATATTTAGCCCAAACTAAATACTCTTAAATAAATCTTGGTCATACACATACGTTATTTATTTGTTTGTTTGTTTTGTCTTTTTGAGACAGTTTCCCCCTGTAGCCCTAGCTGTCCTGGAACTCACTATGTAGACCAGGCTGGCCTTGAATTCACAGAGATGTGCCTTTTAAAAACAATCCTTGTAACACTTAGCAAGATTAGATCAATAACTCCGTTGATTTAAAGAGAGGTTTGCTTGAACTTTGACTTTAGAAATTATATATGTGTATATGTGTTTGTATATAATCTTTAAGGCATCTTTTATGTAACTGAATCACCTTTCTTCAGCTTTCATAACATATAAAGAGACTTTTAGATCTCCTTACCTTACCAGAAACATTCAACCATCTCAATCTTTATATGTAAATTCTTCTTTACTAAAAATATTTCCATTATTACATCCCTCTGACTTCTTCTTATATTTACTGATTATCTTAATATAACTAATATTAACTAACAAATTTGCCATCTGTTGTGAGGACATTTTCAATGGGATACTAAGCAATGTCTATACTCTCATAAGTTTCTAATGACAAACTAATGTTTGACTCCACCAGGGTAAAGGACAAACCAATCTGCCACTTAAGTTAAAGCTGGGATTTCTTGGAGTAGCTGAGAATAAACCCCAATGAGAACTGAGTGGTATAATCTAAATTAGTAATATCTCGACAAACAAAACTTTTTATAGGTGAATTTAGGTGACCTAAGATTAAAAGAAACTATTTAAAAATGGGCTTCAAAAAATTAGTAGGAATTTTTAAATCTTTCCTATTACATCTAAAGTGACAAGGAAATTCTTTATTATCCTAAGACTGAGGCGGGAGGTAGGTGAGGCCTACCTCTTACTGTCATAGCCATAAGGAGGGTCCCATAAGTTAATGGGGATTTAAATTTTTTTTTCTTTTTTAAAAAATATTTATTTTTTATGTGTATGAGTGTACTGTCTGCATGTAGGTTGGTGCACCTGTGTCGTGCAATGCTGGGGAGGTCAGAAGAGGGTGTCAGATTCCCCTGGAACTGGAGTTACTGATGGTTCTTAAACACCATGTGGGTACTGGGAATTGAACCTGGGTCCTCTGCAAGAGCAGTCAGCACTCTTAACCACTGAGCCATCTCTCCAGCTCCCCAATTTTTTTCTTCTGATATATAAAGTTATAAGTAAATCTTCATTATTTTAGGGATAAAGAGGCAGCTTGCTTTATGAATGTCTGGGAAGCAGAAAAATTAGCTTTGAGAATTTTGGGATATTGGAAGGGTTTGGGTAAATAGGATACTGACCTGATAATTTAAATACTAGATCCACAGAGGTTACAAGTAGAAACACCAGACACTATGATGATCAACCGGTATTTGCGGTGCTTCATGAAGAGAGACAAGCATGAGAGGAAGAAGTAGGAGTTGATTAAGTTAATATAGGTGTGAGGTGACATGCTTCAGACAGAGGGAATGGCATGCTAGTCCCGAAGCAGGAAAGATCAAGGTATAAAATAGAAAAATTAAAAAAGTTCCAAGGGAGGAATGTAATTTCATTTGTCTGAAGAAATGAAAGCACTTGAACTACACGGGGCCTTCAGGTTTTGTTAAGGAGTCTGAGGTTTGGCCCTAAGAGTACAAGAACGTGATTGAAGTACTTTCATCATAGGATATTATCACTTTCCTCATAAATGATAGCTCTGGGTGCACAATAAAAATTGGATTGTATGGAGATAACTTGAAAGTGGGAGATAGGTGATTAAGGTGGTGCAGTTGTCTAGCAAGAAAAGACCATACCGAGTATTAGAAAGACTAGTGAGAGAGAATGAAGCCAAAGAAAATAAGTCCATGGCTTGAAGATTGACTGGATTGAGGGGTGGACAAGGCAAAGGTGGCCAGGGTGGCTTCTGTGGTCGGGAGTCCGGGGGGGATTCCGGTGACCATTGCTAAATGTGGAATCTTGAGGAAGGGTCTTGACTTCTGAAAAATAAATTCACTAAAGCCTGGGATTTAAGCATTGGGAGCATTACCCACTTAGCATTTTTAATTACTGAAGTAGGTTAAATGAGATATGATTTAAAATAGTAAAATGTCGTTAATGCTAAATATTCCATTTGAATGAATCCTGAAAAATGTCTGTTATCTTTTAGCCAGGGCCATAAGCACAAAAGAGAACATTGCTGTGACCCAGGAAAACTTCTTCTCCCTTTGCTGTCTATGCTCCTGGAGCTGTTCATTGATCATATTTTATTTTAGTTTTGTCTTTTCTAGACTTTAATATAAACAAAAGCTTCTTTACCCTAGAATACTGCTGTCACGAGTCATCGATGTTATATGGAGCAGTGACTTATTTCCTTCCAGGGCAGAGTGATTTTCCACTTTGGTGTGCACTAAAATTTATTTCTTCATCAGTTGACACACACATAAATTACTTCCAGTTTTGCTTGTTATGAATAAAGGTGCTCCGATGAGTGCAGTTATGTTAGTTCCTCTTCTGTTGCTGTCCTAGAACACAATGACCAGAAGGGACTGTTTTGGCTTATGGTTCCAGAGGGGATGGTCCATCATGCATGGGAGGTGAGGCAGGGGAGGGACGGTGGCAGCAACCATGAAGATGAGAGCCAACATCTTCAAACACAAACAGGAAGCAGAAAGCGAGCCGGAAGTGGGGTGAGACTATGAACCCTCAAAGTCTGCCTGCCTGGGATGTGCTTCATTCAGTTGGAACCCACTCCTAAGGGTTTTACAATCTCCCCAAATAGAAGCTGGGAACCAACTGTTCAGATATTTTAGCCTCTGGTGACATTTCTCATTCAAACCACAACAAAAGTTCGCACCTTTTATATGTACCCTTGTCGGCTTTTCTTGAATGAATAATTAGGAATTTAGCTGATGAGTTGCACATTGAACATGTAAGAAATATTAAACGGTTTTACCAAAGTGGCTTTATCATCTTGCTTCCATATGAAAACAGGTGGGAGTGAAGGTTATTCTGCATCCTAACAACCATTGGCTATTGCAGGCACATTTTCATTTCACCATTCCTGAAGCTCTGGTGCTGTCTTCCTGCATTTTTTAATGCACACCTGATATGTATTTCTCTATTACTAGTGCAGGTGGCTTTCCCTATGTGTGCATAGATGGGACCCATGAGGCCTATCTTGTCCCTGTTATGAGAATCAAGTCAAAATGGATTAAGAACTTAAACTGAGAGAACTTTAGACTTTCTAGAAGAACAGTGCAAGAGAAAAGGTTTTAATGTTAGAAATACAAAATTAAAAAAGGCAAACTATAAAGGGCAAATTAATTAATAACTCAGAAGTTAGCAATATTATTTCACTTAAAATATTGCAGATTTCATGCCCATAATTTCAAATATGATGATTTTAATACCACCCTCCTTCAGTTTAGGGTTTCTTTTGTGTCATAGTATGTTTAATGTCTCTGTTATGGATCTTTAATGCTTTTGTTGGCTTGTTAGTGTGTCTGCAGGATATAAATTTTTCCTAATTGGATTTTTCTTATTTATTATAGGTCATATTTTTCTGAAGTTTGCTTGCATGGGACTTTTTGATTGGATGCCAGAGAATGACATTTTTACATTGTTGCTATTTTTTAAATCATTTTCCTTTTAAATACAACAAACTTTGCTCTAGTAGCCAATTAAGATACTTAGAAACAGATGGATCACTTTGAGAATTACTTTTACCTTTGTTAGGATTGTCCCATGTCACCCTTATTTAGAAGCCTAACTTAGCCCCACTACTGAGCATATGTTTTTTTTCCAGGAACACTAATTCTCCTTGTACCCTGTACCCTGATGTCCCTCCACATTCTAGCCAGTGTTCCACACTGTCTAAGAGTGTTGTATGGTCTGATATTTTTGTGTATGTGTTTATTGACCCCTCCACCTTAGCCAAAGGGCAGTTTCTTCACAGGTATGTACAAATCTGAATACAGATAACTTCATCTAGAATTCCTAGTGCTGAAGTTTTAAGACTATGTTCGCAGAGTCTTTTATTTGCCTCCCATTACATGAGGAAACTCATTTTTCCCCCTTATGCTTTGGACTTAATGAGCTGTGTCTGAAAGACTATGGGAAGAAGTGTGGGCACTTTTGTCATTAGATTATTAACATGCTGTGGCTTCTTTCTTGGCTACACTCTCCTGATGCCTCTTCAAGTGTCTTAGGGAAAGCCAAGATCTTCAAGCTTAGTCTTCTTCAGTGACTATAGCCTATATCTCATCCTATAGTTTGATTGTTTCCTGTCCAGAAAACTTGAACCACAAATATCCAAACAGACAGTGTGACATAGAAGTCTTTGCTTTTTTAAAGGTATCACATTTTGGGTTAGTTTATTATCTAGTAATAGACAGATGTTTTAAAGTTTGATATCTTAAAGTAAGTACTCCTGCAACAAAAACCTAAACTTTGAGAGTGTCTTTGGAATTGGGCATTGGGCACTGGAAGAGTATTATGGGAACGGAGCATGCCATGAATACACCTTTCTTTGTTTTATTTTTGAAGGTGTTCAAATTTAGAAATTTGGAAATATAGCTATCACCCACATATTTCCTTCAGGTTTTTGGATTTGAGTACATGTGTTTAATACATATGTATATGTGCATTGTATGTATGTAGGTGTGTGTTGTGTGTGTGGTGGATGCACTGTGTGGGTGTGTGTGCCCATGTACACATGAAGAAGATGACATTGGGTGTCTTCCTCTGCTGCTGGCAGCCTTGTTGCCTTGAGATGAAGTCTCTCTCTGAACCCAAGGTTCAGGGTCAGTCACTGAGCTCCTAGGCTCCCTGTCTTTGCGCCCAATGCTGGAGTTATAGGCATTCAAACCCTGCCTGGCTTTTGTTACATACATGGGATATGAACTCAGGTGTTCATACTTAAATAGTTAGTGTTCATATCTACAGAGCTTCTTTCCAGCCCCTTCATCCACTTTGATCAATGACATCATTTATTATAACCATAGGAAAATATCAACCTGAGAAACTGCTATGACATATCATTATTAAGTCAATTACAGACCCTACCTGCTTTTCATCAACTTATGTGCATTAATGTATTTCTGTGACATTTTTTGCTTTTCCCACATTTGTGATTTATTTTTATTTTTAAATTATTTTTTTATTTTTGAGAATTTCATGCAATGAAATATGATCGTGTATGACATCCATGTGGCTCTTTTTTCAGCTCTGCTTTACTATTTTCTGCTTTTTAATTTTTTTTTTATTACAGCGTCTCCCTGTAGCCCTAGCTGCCTGGAACATGTATTCCAGGCTGGCCTTCATCTCACGGAGATCCACCTGTCTGTGCCTCCTGAGTGCTGGGGTTAAAGGCATGAATTTCTGCTTCACTCCTTTTTGAACAGAAATATTTATGGCAGTTACCCTACAGCTGCCCCTCCACAGTTTGTTTAGCATGTATGAGGTAAATCAATCTCTCTTTAGTTAATGGAGTGTACATTTAAGGAAAGGGCCTGAATTCAAGATTCAAAGATAATGGGAAATGCACCTGGAAATGAGCTCGATGATGACTTCTGGTGAACTCTGGGAACAGAAAGAGACCTTGTCGGTAAGTAAAGGGGAGAGCACCCAAGGAAGATGCCTTGGGCTGCCACACACACATACACATTCATGTGCCCCTTCACACACATGTTCCCACATACATGGGAACACACACACACACTTCACACACATGTACATGGCAAAAACAGTATGAACCTTTTGGTAATTTGAGGTAAAGATGAGTTCAGTTTAAATATGGAGATATTATAAATAATTTAAGACAGGAAGAATATAATCATGATTTAAAATCTCTATTCAAAAATTCTTTAATGTTTTCCTTTGAATGTGAGCTGTTCCTATGAGTTCCTCAATACATAGAGAATATACTAGAAGTGAGGTGTGGTGGTTTGAATGAGAGCATCCCCCCCATAGGCTTTAAGTATTCAGACATTTTGTCTCCAGTTGGTGGCACTGTTCTTGGAGGTCTTAGAAGGTGTGGCTGTGCTGGAGGAAGTACCTTATTGGGGGCAGGCTTAGTGAGTTTAACAAGCCTTGCGGTCTCCAGCCTCGCGCTCTCTCTGCTTCCTGTGCTCATTGCAAGATGCTTGCTGCTCTAGCCCTGGCCACCATGCTTCCCATCACAATGGACTCTGATTCCCTGGAACTATCAATCGTAAGCTCAAATAATCTCTTCCTTTTATAAGTTCCCTTGCTTATGGTGGTTTTATCACAGCAACAGAAAAGTGACTAGTACATGAGGGAACTCTGCTTTTGAAATTACAAAAATATTATGGCTTGTACCTTGGTGGTGGGTTTTCAGATCACTTCTTTGAGGAGAGTACATTTACTGAAAAGCTCTGTGGAGAAATGAAGGTAGCAAGTTTAGAGCTTTGTGCTATCAGCCTTTTTAGTTTGAAAACAGAAATTTCCAGTTAGTTTCCTGAAACCATAGCCCTGGCCAAGACTTTGACTACAACTTTTTAGGGGCCTTGAGCCAGAA
Source organism: Rhizomys pruinosus (assembly GCA_009823505.1). Classification (NCBI taxonomy): domain Eukaryota; kingdom Metazoa; phylum Chordata; class Mammalia; order Rodentia; family Spalacidae; genus Rhizomys; species Rhizomys pruinosus. Next base: position 1,011,707 of record VZQC01007170.1, on the reverse strand, counting down.
ATATCCAGCTTAGCCACTCCTAGATTCCTCAGAAACTGTAAGAGACTATAAATGTTTGTTGTGCTTTACAGTGCTAAAATTGCTATTCAACAGTATTAACTGGTGCTTTCTCTGAAGCCCCCTCTTCTCTGATACTTCGCTTTGTGAATTCTAGCTAGACATTTTATGTTCTCAATTCAACTAGCCTGAAAACCATTATTCCACACATCTTGTTTGTTTTCTTTTCTGTTTAATTACATTTTTATTTATTGTATGTATGATATATATATATATATATATGAAAGAGAGAGAGAGAGAGAGAGAGAGAGAGAGAGAGAGAGAACATTCACATGCAGAAGTCAAAGAACAGCTTGCAAGAGTTAGTTCTCTGCTTCTACCATGTTACTCCAATGGAAGGACCCAAGACCCTCATGCTTGCTGACAGGTACTTTTACCTGCTGAAAGTATCTTGTCTGTTTTCTAATCCCATAAAGTAAGAGTTAAAATCTGGGTGTTGTTACTCTGCCATGCCCAAAGGCAGCCTATGCCATGATCTCAATTTAGCTGTGAGTTTTCTGCAGCTTTGATACCTTAATGCAATTCAGTTAAAGGGTTTTTTTTTTTTTCTCAAGATTTTAAGACTTTTTTTTTTTCTTGGAGAAGGTAGTATTTAAGATTAGCTTTAGGTTGTAAGAAGCTCAGTTCCATTGATGAAAAGAATTAGGAAAGATTGGAGGCATGAAAGCTGACTTTGCATGTAAGCAACCTAGGTTATAAAATGCAATATATAATGCCTTGTGCACAAGTGTCATTGATTCCATTTGCTCTGGTGCTGGGCCTGTGGATCCTCCCCTTCTGTCCTTGCTCTGAGAACACCAAATCAGTGCATGGTGGGTTCTACTGGCTGGTGATGTGTACATATGTAGTTACTTGCCTTGACCAACATGTTTTCCCAGCTGCCTTTTTCTTTCCTGTAAGGTTGGCAGTGGGGGCCACAGTCTTCCTTTCTTCCTGTTTCATCATGTACACCTCACTCATTCCTAAACCAGACAGTTTATTCCTTCATATGTACACACTCAGATCATTTTCCTTCATATTCCTATTTACACACCTAGAATTCTGCTCCTTAGAGCAGACATTCCCGTGAATCATTTTTCTTAAGTTCATCCAGACACTTGTTTACAGTGACAGATTAGCAGCTAGAAATGGTGTTAACTCTGGATCTATGAGTTGAAGTTGGAGTAAAATACCATCCAGAAAACAAATTCCATTGCTTTCTAAAGCTTCTTGGAAGTTTCCTGAGAATTGGCATCTCTAGTCAGTGTAAGCCATTATGAGGGTGATGTGAAAGTAGATACATAAAAGAAATCATTTCTATATTCCAAAACTTGATACTGTAGTAAGAGAAATTGAGCATGAAAGTCATTTCAGTGCAAATGATTTATAAAAGTATTTGAATACATTTAAAATACATGATATTGTATTCAAGGGTAGCTGGAAATTAGGCATAGATTTCTGTAGCAATTGAACTCTTCTATGAAGGGCTGGTGTGGATTGCTAACAGTAGAAAGGAGAAATCTCAAGTGTATTCCAATAAATATACACAATTCAATATGCATTTCTTCTGGAGCTTTACTTTGTTGGTATTATTAAAATACATGTGAGAAACATCTTAAGACTTTTATTCCAGTGGAGGTATATTCTTGATTGAACTGGCTTTCAATCTTAATAGCTTTTATACCTCTCTAAAATCTCATGTCTCCCATTCATTGGTTAGTTTTAAGTCAATATAACTGATTTTCATGGAAAGAAGCATTGGGTTCGTAGGTGAGTCTCTGGGTACTCACGCCCTTGTTACTCCAGTTCTAGAGATTTTACAAGGCAAGGTTTAAGACAGTTCAATCTTGACAAGCTCACCTAGATTGTCTCCATATTTACTTTTAAATCCTGAGCTATCCAAAAGTATTTTAGGACCCAGACTATTCAAGTAATGGATTGCCTTTGAAATAAGATCTTCTGCCTCCCTTAAAGGCATGGTAATCACCTTTGACACCAGGGACAGTAGATAAAACTACAAAGCATGTGGGAAACCACATTAGGTGTCTTAGACAAAAAAAGCTGATTGCAATGAACTAGTGTAGAGGATACAACTGGGGTTTAGATTAACCAGAATAACCAATTTTGAGGCTGAAGAGTTTGATGACTGTTGCAGAGGTGTGAGCTGCAACAAAAGAGGAACTTTTGAGACTGAAAAGGCCAGAAGGGCTTCCAAACACACACACACACACACACACACACACACACACACACACACACACACCCCTCACCTGGTCTGAGAGCTTTAGAATACAGTATTTAACAGTGACTTCCTTAATTTTATTCCCATTAGTATGGTGGGGGAGGAGAGAGGAATGAAAGGGGGAGGAGGGAGGAAAGGGAGTGAGAGAAGGAGAACAGTAGCGAAGAGGAAGCAGAAGATCAAGTGGAATGAAAGGCTCTGAACATCAGTGGTGACTGCAGTTACTGTTTTGGGAACCTATGAGGCACGCTCCGTCAGGAATTATTTCATCTTCAGGTTCGAACAATTACGAGAGACAAAGAAGGGTGGGCAGATCAAAGACCTCTGGTTGGGAGGCTGCGCCCCTGTCTTCAGGTCTGTTCTAAGTTTTGCTTTGTGTACTGGGAGGCTAGGGTCAGAACTGAAACAAAGAGAGGAGCCTGGGTGAGGGTTTCTTCAGAACTGAAAGGCTGCTACCTGCTTTCACCTACGCTGGGACGGGGGTTAGGACAGAGGATGGGGGGATGCAAATTGGGTCTTCCGGAATGGCCAATCAGGTGTCTGGTGAGGGAATTTGGTTCCCAAAGCCACCCCAGCCCTGCCTGTGAGCACGTGTGTGGTGTTCTGGAATCTTTGTCCTGCCCCGTCAGGCTTGGCGGGCACATCTTGGTCCCCTAGGGTCCCCTGTTCTTGTCTTATCTGTCCGATTTCCCCCCTCCACACCCCTTAGCGAATCCCACGTACTCCCGCCCCCTCCCCCCAGCCAACTCCTTCCGCAGCGCAGCAAGCGAGTCTCCTTCCTTGCGTCCAGGGAGTGTGCTGAGTTTGGTTCACCAAATTGGCGAGCCTGGGGCACCAGGCTGGTTCCGCGCGGGTGCAGGCGGCGAGGCTGGACCGGGACAGCACAGCGCTGCAGCCCGCGCGGGTGGCCAGTCCTCCGCCTGCCCCCAGGCTGCCCGCCTGCCCGCGCCTGCAGGCTCTCGGACTGCGGGGCTCTCCTCCCACCGGGGCCTGGAAACTCAGGCGACGTCCAGAACACAGAAAGTAGACTCATCACCTAACTCTCCAGGGAGTTGGAGCGCCGGGGGGCCGTGGCGCCGCCGGCCCCGCTCCTCCCCCAGCCCACCCCGCCCGGGCTCGGCGGCCTCCGGGAGTCACTCAGCCTGCCCCCCACACCCCCACCCCTGGCAGACAAAGGCCCGGGCATTCGCCGTCCGGCCTCCAGCGCTCCGGGGAGGCGGCTGCGCCCGCCGTGCATCGCGCAGGAGGCGCGCACTGGGCGAGGAGCCGGGACCGCGGGAGCGCGGGGACCTGGACCGCGAGATGCCCCTGGCTCGCGTCTGCTGCTGCTGCTGCCTCCTCTACCAGCTGGGCTTCCTGTGGAACGGGGTCGCCGCAGGTAAGTTTTCCAGGGACTTTCCGCCTCCCTCCCCCACTTCCCCAGGCAGGGCTGAGCGGGGACACGCAGGAGGCAGAGCTGGTGCGAACGGTGCGTGCAGGGAGAGCTCCGCGGGTAGCCGTAGATGAGCCGAAGCACATGTCTCCCGGCCTCACTTTAACCTTCTGTGAAATGACCATGTTTTCCTCCGAGTCAAGTTTGCAAACATACTTCTAAGGCACCTACAGGAAAACGGGGTTGCATGCTGTGTTACACCCCAGAAATCATGCTGGAGTCTGCACCGGTTTCCATTAGTCAATGCGGTCACCAGCTTAGCAGTCTGACTCCTCACGCACTCTCATCGCCGCACTTTTATTCTGAAAATGCTGCAGTCTGTTAGTCTTGAGGGCTTGAGTTTCAGAGGCTAAACGGGTGGTCCCCCTCGCGCTCTACCGTGGGGTCTGTGTGCCTGGTGCTCGAGCTACGGGGACCGCAGAACTTTCAGCCCGCACCTCTCTGTCTGCCTGGTCTGCAGGGCTGCAGTTCGCCCCCAACCTGGAGGAGTGGGAAGTCGTGTTTCCTGCACTTTGGCGCCGGGAGCCACCGGACACCGCGGGCGTCAGCGGGGGCAGCGCGGACCGAGGCTGGGGGCGCGGCGGCCGGGCGCAGGGTGCGGGCAGCTCGCGCGAGGTGCGGTCAGTGGCCCCGGCGCCGCTGGGAGAGGCAGCCAAAGGCCAGACCAAATCCCGGTTCCCGTATCCCCAGCAGCAGGGGGGTGACGAGGAGGAGGAACCCGAATCTCTGGAGCTGCTGCGGGGATCCAGCGATGCTGCCGGCTTGTCCCCAGGCGCCCCGGACTCGTGGCAGACGCCGCCGCCCCCGCAACCGTCCCCGGCCCCTCCAGTGGAGCCCAGCAGCGGGGAGGTGCTGCTGAGGATCCCGGCCTTCTCCAGGGACCTGTACCTACTGCTCCGCAGAGACGGCCGCTTCCTGGCGCAGCGCTTTGCTGTGGAGCAGTGGCCAAGTCCAGGCCCCGACCCCACCGAGGCAGCAGACGCCCCTCGCCCTCCAGCATCGCCCGAAGCCGCCTGCTTTTACACTGGGACGGTGCTGAGGCATCCAGGCTCTCTGGCCTCCTTCAGCACCTGTGGAGGTGGTCTGGTAAGCGCCCTCCCTCCCCGCATTCCATTCCCCAGGGCTAACATCGGGCTGATCTGCCTGCCTGTCCTCCTCCCGGTGACTAGATTCCTCTGCACTTAGCCTCTTGCTGTACTACCCAGGTGTGTGCCCTGATTGCTTCCCAAGGACTAAGTCCAGGGCAGCCTAGGGAACCAAAAGTCTTGCTAGACATTGAAAAAGCCTTCCAGGGAGCTATGCTTTTCTTTTGGATTCTGCTGTCTTGACAGTGGTTCAACTCCTGAGTTTCTAAAATAAGCTACAACGTGATATCTTTTTTGTTGAAATCAACCAATCCCCTTCGTAGTATCCCCACCCATCTATTATTTTACAGGTTTTTTTTTTTTAATATCCTATCTCAAAGTCATCAGAATAGTTCTCTAAGGAATTACATTCTGACTGTAGCCTGGAATCCAAAAACACGGCATTTGTAGACACCTGTTCCCTGTCCCTATCAGAGACCGTTGGGAAGGATTTCAACCTAGGCCCTGCTGAGAGAATCCCAGCATTCTAAGGGTTCTATGTTTTAAGGTTTTAAGGTTATATGCTATTTGACAGCAGTACCTTTTCTTCTCTAGACTCCATGTTGGAAAATAACAACGTAGAGGAGAGGGCCTCCCTGAGAGTCCTGTTGACAAAGTCAGACTCATGTCCTCTATCCGTGTACCTAATTTGATTTTTCTCCAGTTTTACCTCATTAACTTCCATAAGTTGCTTTGTGGGGAGGGGGGAAGGCTGAGGGAAGTAAGAAATAACGTATGATAAAATTTACCATTTTAATCAGTTTTATATGTTCAGTTCTGTGGCAGTAATTACATTTACTTTGTTCTATCATAGCCACTAAAGCCTTTACTATTCCTATAAGGCAGAATTCATAAAACAATTGAAAGTCCTCTTATAAGTGTGGTTGCCCTCCTGTTCTCTTCAGAGGGTGGATTGAGGAAGTGGGTAAGAAGTTATATGAAAGCAACTTGATCTCACAGAGGAAAAATCCAACAGCAATTGTTAACAGGTATGACTGGCATAGTCATAATCACTCAAAACCATAAGATTGCAGAGAGATGGTTAAAAATCCAAACAATAAGACCAGAAACTGTTACCTATGCCAGTGAAGGTCTCATATAAATAATATAAATTGTTGGACAAGGCTATATTTTACCAGATGGTGAATATTCAAATATAGGCATGTTGAGGTATGAGTGAGAAGTTGGCTTAGGGAAATGACATGAAAAACTTTTGAGAAATATTTTCAGTGGAACCGATACTTGAACACTTCACTAGGGAAAACATTTTGTGTGGATTTCATTGTCCACTGACTTTTGGCTGGGGATTACATAATTACATATAGAAAGTTCCCGGTGTGGTAAGAGCAATAGGGGATAAAGCATTTCACTGTGTTGAAATGTGGGCTTTGGGTCAGATTTTCCAAATGAGCTATGTCCTCTCACTATACTTGAGGGACCAAAGTTAGAATTATGAGTAGGTTTTTCACAGACTGACTAGGAGTTTGACATTCCTCCCTGTTTATCATGTTGGATTTTTGCTCACTTTTTCTATTAGCCACACATGTATATATTCTGAACTGGGGAGTCTTTGTTATTGAGGAAAACTGACGTTGCCAGCAATACAGTATAGCAGTCAGAGTTTGAGTAAAAATTCAGGCAAATGGCCAAGAGGGTGGGTTTGTTACTCCAATGCCATGCCAGCCAGGGGCTCCTGGATTAGGAAAGAACATAGTTGTTACCTGGACTCCCCAGCTGGCTTCTTCCCCAGTGATAAACCCTTCCCCTTTGTTATATGATGAATATGGAATTAGATGATCCAGTTTAAAATTTGAATGGAGCCAGGAATAGTGACACACACTTTGATGCCAGCACTCAGAAGGCAGAGGCAGGCAGATCTCTGTGAGATCAAAGCCAGTCTGATTTACATCACAAGTTCCAGGCCAGCTGGGTATACAGGGAAACCTTGTCTCAAAAAACAAAACAAACCAACATTTGAATGATCAACTCTATGGACATTAAATGTATTTTAAATCATATGTTAAGGGTTAGAATAACCTACCTTTGGAATAATCTACCTTTACTCAAAGGTAATACACCACATATAAAGGGATCTATTGTAAGTAGTCATGAAGCAATGGCACACACCAACATGAGGAATCAAATCTCACACTTAAGGTGTATCCCATGCTCACTAGAGGAGGTGGGCCAGGCTTCCCTGGAATGGGGTATGCTTCCCTAGTCACAAAGGGCAAATGTTTCAGGTAAATGAAAGAAGCTGGGGGAAGATGTGAACAGGCAGAGCCTATCTAGGAAATGATGTATAACAAAATGGTGACTAGGCCGGATGCTGAGATAAGGAAGAAGGTCTTAGGAAGTCCATTGATATCAGACCTTAAAGCCTCCTTTGCTTGAGTGTATGCCTTGACTGGCCAACTTGGATGCTCCTAGGACCTCATCATTGCTCATCCTGTAATGCTAATGAGAAATACCATGATGTAGAAGGTGAATTATCTCTAAATGCAGCAGCCTTTGGCTCACAACAGTGTTTTTCTTCTCTGTTAGTAAAGGCTTTCTTATTGTCAGTTTCTAGAAAAGAGGACATCAGGGCTGGAGAGATGGATTGGTGGTTAAGAGCACTGACTGAGTTGCAGAGGACCTGGGTTCAATTCCCAGCACCCACATGGTGGCTAACAACTGTGCCTGAGTTTTACAGTCCTTCCTGTCCTCTATTTTTGTCTACTAGCTGCTATTAAACTGCTGAGCCGAACACTGTCTTTTTTAATTTTTGTGAATTTTATACAATATAGTACCTCCTGCTCAGTTTCATGTATATATACATATAAATGCCTACTATACGCACACACACACACATATATATATATATATATATATATATATATATATATATATATATATATATGCCTATAGAGTCAAATTTGTGTCTCCAAATACCCTTCAATGTGGATCTATCCATGGAAGAGGCTTAACCTACCAAGGCTCTCACCCTTAATTGAGACTGACTTTCCCCCTCCCAGCTGCCATCAGTTTGCAGTAGTTCCTCGGGTAGGTTTGGGGTTTCTTACCCACTTCCCCATGTCCATGCTGGAATTTTGCCTGGCTTGAGCTCATGTGACACTTGTGTGTGCTGTCACAATTTCTGTGAGTTCATCAGAATAACTGACCAGCTGTCTGGGAAACTTTGATTCCTGGGGTCATCCCCACCTCTGGCCCTTACAATCTTTCCACCTCCTCTTTCACAATGTCCTTAGGCCTTGGGAGGCAGGAAGTTGTATGTTGGTGTCCTATTCAGGGATAAGCACTCTGCAGCCTCTTATTCTCTGCATGTTGGTCAGTGGGTTTTTGTGTTAGTGAGCATCTGCTGCATGAGGAAGCTTCTCTGGTGAGAGTCCAGAATGCATTAATCATGGCAGCCCTGGGAGAGCTGTGAATGCTTCCTTCCTTGATTATTACGTATTTAAAAAGATCCAAAAGTCTGTAGAAAAGTCAATAAAATGTCAGCTATCCAGTGTTGTTTTCTTATTTTTTATTTTTATTTTTTAAATTTTATTTATTTTTGTAGGTGTATGAATGTACTGTCTGCATGTAGGTTTGTGCACCCGTGTCATGCAACGCCTTGGAGGTCAGAAGAGGGTGTCGGATTCCCCTGGAACTGGAGTTAAGATGGTTCTCAGCCGCCATGTGGGTGCTGGGGATCGAACCTGGGTCCTCTGTAAGAGCAGTCGGCGCTTTTAACCCCGAGGTCATCTCTCCAGCCCCCAGTTATCCAGTGTTGTAAAGTGGTATTTAGTGTATTGGGCAATTTATTCTACTTTGTATTGTGAAACAAACAGTGACAGAGGAGATGCTTTGGAAAAGGCTGAGTGCTGCCTTTCTTCTGACCTCCGCGGCATTGCATGACATGGGTGCACAAACCTACATTCATACACATACAGTGCATTCATACACATCCAGAAATAAATAAAATTAAAAAAAAAAGGAGTCAGTGTTTTGAATCTCAGTTTCCATATTCATTAAATGCACAAATTATACTTGTATATCAGGGAACCTATCCATGTATGAAGTATTGTCATGTCTGTTTCTCCCAGTTAGGGAGTATTGAGTAATAATCTTAGGTGAGTTATTTATTAGATCAGACTGGTGCACAAATAGTATACTTCTAATCAATAACTCAACCATTGAATGGCTGCTGTAACTAAAGCACTTTGCACATACAGAAATCAGAAGATGAAGCAATGATGAAGCAGCAGGGGCTTCAAGGAGCTCTCGGCCCAGCCTGTCAGTCACCGACACAGACAGGAAGGAGCTCTCAGCCTAGCCTGTCAGTCACCGACACAGACAGGAAGGAGCTCTCAGCCCAAAAAGCCAGTCACCAATGTGAACAGGAAGTTGACAAACAGGCACCCGCAGGTGCAACAGAGGTCCTATTGCTGTATTGAACTGTATTCCTCCTCTTCTCATTCCTCATTAATTATAAGCTGTCTAGTTCTTAGCAGGCACCATAAAAACCACTGAAAAACATACTCATAGGAATGCATAAAGTACTTTATTATACTCTAAATTATAGTCTTCTAAACCTAAGATATATGTAAAAGTAACAAAAATCTGTAAAATAGTACACCAGTTGTGTTTGGTAAAAATTGACATAATAACATTATTTGGGGGGTGCCCAGGGGCCTAATGCATACTCTCTAAGCCCTCTACCACTGCGCTACATCTCCGGCAGTATGTCATCATATCTAAACACTGAGCTGAAGAAAAATAGATTAGTACCTTCTTTACTTATGGTTAGATAGGTAGATAAATTTCTCAAGATAATAAATACTGGTGACTAAATCATTTACAAATTTTCTTACTAAATTAATAGTATTAGTTGTTATCACAGCACTCAAAGACTGAGGCAGGAGGATTGTGAGTTCATGATCAAACTGAGTTACATAAGAAACTCTGTCTAAAAAACAAAGAAGAATTTTATACACTAGTAATTGTTTGATTAACACATTGAAACACTTATCAAATTTTGATTAACACTTTAATGCAAAATGTGGAACCTCATAAAATATTTAAAGGCTTATTTATTTTCATTTTACTTTCACTAGAATCAAAGAATTTTATGCTTTAACAAATTTGGAAGAAGGTAATGTTTTGATTTTGGGACTGCTATGTTGGGCACACCTTCATGTCAGGAACCAATAAAAGAAAAGTCAGGCAGGGATGAAGGAAGGAGAATGCCCCAAAATAAGACTGCAGGAACACATGGTAGAATGAAAAGGTTAGGAGAAAAAGGTTAATCCCATGTCTTTACCTCCCTTTTGAAATCCACGTGTTAGAACTGATAGCAAAGCTATTCTGAGCAGTTGTCAAACACATTCATAAGAGGATGTTATCAGGACATCAGACATTTTGAATTTCTCAGGAAAAACTGAGAGCAATTGGCTGGCTGGCTGGAAGACATCTGTGAATGGAGGACCCGTGCCAGGAGTGAGTGCTGCTGTCCACTCAGGGCAAGGCCGTGCTGAGCAGAGGAAACAGCAGCACTTGCTTTTTCAGACATCCAGTTAGACCAAATATAAACTAAAAACAATTTTCAGTATGTCTTTCTGTATCTAGAATTCAAAGTAAAGACAAATGAACAGCAGTTTATGGATAGAGCCTTGAACTTTAAAAAGAATTTTACTAATTTAACATTTGTCTCAAATAACATTAGAATTTATTTTGTTTCTGCAACATGTCATTTCCTCAGTGTTTCAGAGAAACAACAATGTATCATACTCAGCAGCACACCTATGTTTTACTGTATATACATTTTAATGTTTGGATAATTTTGGAATTTTGGAGTGTTGTGCCTACATGTGTTTGAACAAATAAGGTTGCGTGTTGGAAAACATGGGCCAACTGGTGGGAACATTGTCTACAATAAGAGAAGTTCTCCAGCCACAAATGTTAATTATGTTGCTCAAGCCTTATTTTCCAGATGGAGTGTATAATTTTAATTGAGTGATTCAGCCTGAATTAGTTGATATCATTCATCAATGTTGGTGTTGTGCAACTTGAGAGTTAGTTTTCTTTAATCTGAATCAGTTTATCAAAAATAAGAAAGAATGAAAAGATCACTAATCAAACTATAAGTTGTGTAAGTAAAGAGATACCCAAACTTTGACATATTGTAACAAAGTAGAATATCAAAAAGACAGAGAGAAATCTCAGAAATTTAATAAGGAGGGATAATCCACGGTGAGATGAATGTCAGTTGATCTGACGTGATTGAATATGTGATATCAGACACCAGAGCATGAATTATTCACAGTTCAGAGTAATAATTGTGAATCGTGGTTTTCAGACTAAGCAAAAGTAACATTGTTCCCAAAGTTATGAGTTCAAAATCTGCCATACAGAACCTCAAAAAACTGATGCAATGAAAGCTCTTCCCCCTCCTGCCACACACTTATTACTGTTCACTTCTGAGTATAAGAAGCATTATTGGGCTGTAAAGCATGATGTGGGACGTCAGATGCATAAACAAATACACATATGCACACCCATACATGTAATCTTTAAATTTTTCTAATATTTATAAATGCATGTGTGAGATAATCACAAATAAATCCAGAACAGATTTAACTCTTTGAGTAGTTCTGCTTTAACTGCTCCTATGTTCCATAATCCCAGTCTCCTTCAGTTTGGTGTTGATGGGCATTAGAATGATTCCAGTATTCAATATTCTATTATAAGTAGTGATAAACAGATAGTATTATAGATATGCCGCTTTGGTCAAAAGGCAGATGTGTGGATTGGTAATGTGTTGACTGGTGGCACTGTGCTATGCTGTTGTTTTATTCTCAGGCCAGCATGCTGTGCAGGTCCATTTTCCCCTTGTATAGTAACTGGTGTGATTGCTATTGCATTTTCAGATTTGTCTGAGCTCATTGGAAAGAAATTGTTAACTGAATGTAGTTTTAATTTGCATTAGTGAGGTTGAATGTCCTTTTTTCTTACTTTCCTCTAAGACTTCTCAGACTTTTATCCATTTTTCTACTTGGATTTTTTGCTGTTCTTCATTTCTAACTGTAAGATTATTTGTATATTAATATTATAAAAGACAAATATTAATTGAAAAGTAATACATTCAGAGTATAGGGGATGTACAAAACACATAAGATGAATCATCTATAATCTTAACATCTAGAGACACACACTTCACATTTTAATGTTTTGGTGAAAATATCAAACTTTCACAGATTTTTAAAATTACAAGCTAGGAAAGGCATACTTTGTAAATATCACTTTTTGTTGATAAGAATGGAATGAAAGGTGTGAAATTAGAGCATCCAATGGACATGTCTGGGGACCATTGATCTGACTCATTGTAGCGAATCATGCCATGAGTCTTGTATGCAGTCTGTCTGTATTTTGGGTCCCCTCTTTCTTCAGCGGTTTTTCTGCAGTGCTTAGCTGAAGCACATCCATCAAGTTGTGTTCTGTCTGTAAGCTATATGCAAAAGACGTAAATAAGCCTCTTGGGCAGCATCCTGAGCACTCTAATAGTCACCAGGGGAGCTTTCGACCATAGATAATGCAATGGACCCAGAGAACAGAAAGATAAACAGATCTTTCCTTTAAGGTGCTTCAGTTCTGAAGAGAATGTTCATCTTTGCTCCTTAACTTAGCACGTGCTCAGTGTCTCCTTACAGAGGAAAGCAGCTTCAAGTACACATTTCACCATGGCCTATCACAGTTTTCCAGTTAACCATAAGAATGACGGGGGTGGGGTGGGCGGGTAAGATGGCTCATCTAGAAAGATGGCTCAGCAGTTAAGAGTGCTGACTGCTCTTGCAGAGGATCTGAGTTTGATTCCCAACACCCACATGGCGGCTAAGAACCATCTTTAACTCCAGTTCCTGGAGAATCCGACACCTTCTTCTGACCTCCGCGGCATTGCACGACATGAGTGCACCAACCTACATGCAGACAATACATTTGTACTCATAATAAATAAATAAATAAATAATTTAAAACAAAAGAAAACAAAACAAAAGAATGACAGGGAAAATACAGTTATACATGAGGCAGGACTTGTATTCACAGTAGAAAGAAATGCAGTTATTTGAGCCTTATTTAATGAAGCAATATAGTTCATTCTAATAATCAAACTGCTGATGCTTACAAAAATTATTTTCTATAATTATACTAAAATTTAATAGGCTATGTAATCATGTATTGATCTGTGTGTCTTAGATAATGTGATAATTCTACCTTGGGCCAAATTTTCCAGACAGACAATTTCTTTAGTATTTACTTATTTAATATTAACTGCTTTGAGGTTTACTAACAGAATTGTAAGCATATTTTAAAATAAGCAAATATATATGAGGGTCTTAAAATACTTAAAAATACTTTAAAATATTTTAGTTAATTCTTTAAAAATTTCATACACTCTATTTTGATCACATCACTCTCCTCCTTCAATTCTTCCCTGTGTTAGTTACTTTTCTGCTGCTGTGATAAAACACCCTTGCCAAGGCAACTTATAGAAGGAAGAGTGGATTGGGTTTATATTACCAGAGCGATGTGGATGTGACTGTAGCAGAAAGCTGAGTGCTCACATCTTCAAGCAGCACAGGAAGCAGAGAGAATGAATCTGAAAAGGGACCATAGCTGTGGACTCCCAAAGCCTGTTCCTTGCTTCCTCTAGCAGGGCTGTGCCTCCTAAACTCCCACGAACAACAGCACCAGTTGGGGCCGTATGCAATATTTGGATGTATGCAAGTATTTGGAGTATGCAAATATTTGGAGCCCATGAGTGACATGACTTGTCCAAACCACCACACTCACCATCCACCCCCACATCCCTACCCACCCAATTTTGTCATCTTTTTTTCTTTCCCTGGAGACCTGATTGTGTTGGGTATGGAAACTATCCTGGAGTATGGTCTATCTACCAGGGTCACATGCTTGAAGAAAACTGACTCTTCTCCCAATAGCTATCAAATGCTAACAGCTCCTCTGTTAGGGGTGAGATTTTGGGTCCAACTCCCCAACTCCCTGCTGGTGTTTTGTCTGGCTTGAGCTTGAACAGGTCTTGTACATGCTGTCACAACCACTGTGAAGTCATATGTACAGCTGTCTTCCTATCTGGAAAACATTGTTTCCTTGTAGCCTTTCACGACCTCTGCCTCTTAAATCTTCCCAACCCCTCTTTCTTTTTTAAAAATTTTTAAAAATCTTTTAACAAATTTTGTATATTATTTTTGTATGTGTATGAATGTACTGTCTGCATGTAGGTTTGTGCACCCATGTCGTGCAATGCCGTGGAGGTCAGAAGAAGGTCTCAGATTCCCCTGGAACTGGAGTTCTCCTGGAATTGGAGTTAAAGACTGTTCTCAGCCTCCATGTGGTTGCTGGGGATTGAACCTGGGTCCTCTGCAAGAGCAGTCGGTGCTCTTAACCGCTAGGCTATCTCTCAGCCCCCCAACCCCTCTTTCTTGAAGATCTCTGAGCCTTGGGGCTAGAGAGGAGTGTGATGTGGTTATCTTGTTTAGGGCTGAACATTCCAGTTTCTGATCTTGTACCTTGACCAGTTGTTGGTTAATTGCTATGTTAATTGCTTTCTACTACAAAAAGATGTGTCTCTGATGAGGGCTGAAAGATGCAGTAGTCTATGGGTTATAAACAATATGTAATTAAGAGTAATTTTACTACTATGTCAATTTAGCAGGCTATTAGTAGGATCTCCCCAAGGGCCTAGCTACTGATTCTTGGCCACATATGGGTTTCAACTAGTGGAGACAGCCTTAATCAAATTTGAGAGTGGTTGGTTACTCATGATATTTATGCCACTGTTATACTAGTTGACACATCTTGTGAGGCCAGTCATTATTGTACCTCTCATGCTTCACAGCTGGGAAAGATTTATATTTACTGTTTACTTTTCTTCTCCAGTAGTGTATATAGCCCCCATCCGTACTATGATAGCTAGCCAGTGTGATGTGGCTTATAGGTAAGTACCCACTTGATTCCTCCACATTTGCGTCATCTTCAGCAATAAGGTCATACTGTAAAGTTCTGGAGGGCAATCAAGATTGATGGCAATCAACTCAAGGAGAGGTAACCCAGTTTTGGTACTGTGGTTTTTATTTGCTAGGACGAGGTGTCTAGTTAGGATATTTTCTTTCATTATAGGGTAAGTTGAAACTGTTTTTGTAAATGTGTATGCATATATTTTAGAAACTTTCTATAGTAATAGGTTCCATACAGTCTTCAGAAGGTCTTTAAAGTTAGTTATCCTTCCCCATATTCCCTCCACTACCCTCTCATCCCCCACCACATTTAACCCTTCTAGTTCTAATATTCCCATTTCTCATTTTTTTTGGTCTTTTTGAGATAGGGTCTCCCTATAGCCCCAGCTGTCCTGGAACTCGATATGTAGACCAGGCTAGCCTTGAACTCACAAAGATTCCCCTGCCCCTGCCTCCAGAGTGCTAGGATTAAAGGCCTGTACCACCAAGCCTGGCTCCAATGAAGATTTTTTCCCCTTTCTCATTTTATATTACTGTATTCTTTCTTCCTTCCCCTAAGATAGCTCCCCTTCCCCATGGATGCTTACTAATTTCCTGACATGTAGGGATTTTCAGAATGAAACTCACGTATCTAAAAATCCAAAACTAAAATCCATATATGAAAGAAAACATGCCATGTTTGTCTTTTGAGGTATCTGTTACCTCAGGATCATTGTTTCCAATTCCAATTCCATCCATTTGCCTTCAAATTTCATTTTTTAAAAATATTTTGTGAATTCTTTGGTAATTTCATTCCTCGTATTTTGCTCACTCCCACCCCTTGCAACTTCCTTCCATCCATCCCTACTTCCTACCCACCCAACCTCTTGCTCTTTTTCTGATTCCTCCTTGAGTCTAATTTGTGTTACCCAATTAACTGGAGTCTTCCCTGGAGCATAGTTTACTTACCAGGGGTGACATTCTTAAAGAAAACCAATTCTTCCTCTCCTAGCAGCTTTCAAAAGCCAAGAGCTCCTCAGCTAGAGGTGGGGCTTTGTGTCCACCCCACACTTCCATGCTGGGATTTGTCTGGTGTGAGCAAGCCTTGTACTTACTGTGAGTCCATATGTGCAACTAAAACATACTTTGAATGAAGTGCACATTTACATTGGTGTCACTGATGTTTAGAGGTGGAATTGTGATGATACCACCCCAGATATCTTAATGCTTTTGCACCAAGTAAATTAACAACAGTCAGGAAGATGTTCCTATTGGGAAATGGATTAAATTAGAAAGCAATCCAGATAGATTTGGGGATGATGGGAGAAATAGTTATCCCTTTTGGTTTACAGTTTGGGGTTCCCTTAGACAAAATGAAATCCATAATTGAATGCAGAGCACTTTCAGTGCCCAGATGTAGTGAGGACATCCTCTTGTGTCCATCTCATCTTGATTCTGATGCCAAGTCCTGGGCTGGAAGAAGTGAGAAAATGGGAGCTCAGCCATTCCAGAGATATCCAGATATTTTTATGGAATGATTACATAGTAGTGTTGGAAAAACCTTGGGGATGAGATAGTTTCATATGTTGTCCAGTAAGAGGAACTTGATTTCATCTCAAAATTACTATGCGCATGTCTGTAATAAACTAACTTTTTGTATTTTAGTTCATATAAATATGAAAGTTGCTTCTGAACTCAGGACAGTTTTGCCATTATTGAGAGAGTGAGAGAGAGAATGAGAGAAAGAATGAGAAAGAGAATGAGAGAGAGAGAACAAGAGAGAGAGAACGAGAGAGAGAGAGAGAGAGAGAGAGAGAGATTAGCTCTTTGTCAAAGGGCAGACATGAGGTTATTTTGCTCCAGAATCTTTTTTATACCACTGCCTCAATCAAAAGAAGGAACCATTTATACATAATAGTCTCTCATCATGCATCTGAGTAGACTTCTTCTTGGTGCCTTATGTATTGTAACATGTGTTGTATAGACACTAACATCAGAGTGATAGATGTAGGAGAAGCTAGGTGTTGGCCAGATGAAGGTGCTGGGGATTGTGTGTTCCACTGAATTCCAGATTGAACCTCAAGCATCAGGAATTTATTTGACAACTACATGGAAATTACTATATGAGCTGAAATTAGAGGGCAAACTTTCTAATGGATTTGAAAATTACAGAACTAATGTTCCTTAATGAGGATTTTGCATCCACCAAACTTTAATCTCTAAAAATCTTGAGACTTTCCTATTTTCTCTTCTATCCTGGTGTTTCCACATGAGTTATAATAAACTTAGATCCCTTCTCTCCTTGCCTTCTATCGACCTTCCAGGGACCCACTCACATGTCCTTGAGCTACAGCTAATTTTCTGAAATTCACATTATTATTATTATTATTATTTTTTGTCTTTTCGAGCAGGGTTTCCCTGTAGCCCCAGCTGTCTTGGAACTCACTCTGTAGACCAGGATGGCCTTGAACTCACAAACATCCACCTGCCTCTGCCTCCCGAGTGCTAGGATTAAAGGCGCACACCACCACGCCCGGCTCTGAAATTCACATTATTAATCAAGAATCTGTAGATATGAAGAATGAGGAAGTAATTCAATTATGAAGTTTTTCTATTCCTGGACAGAAAGCTAGACAAATATTGAAACCTGTTTTCCATTTTAGAAACTTTTATAAATTTGAGGTAAAAAATTCAGCTAAATTATTTCAAACCACCATCAGCAATTTAATAGTTAATATAGCAGATGATGTATTCCACCTGTTTTATAATACTTACAAAATAAAATTTATCATCAATAAAATATTAGCAATATGTTTAGAATCCCAGAGATCTACCAACCACCAAGATAAATGAAGACTGTGGAGGAAGCTTTTATTTATGTATTTATGTATGTATGTACTTATTTATTTATTTGAATTTATTTGATGCGTATGAGTGTCTGTTTGCATGTATTTGAGTCCACTCCATGTATGCAATCCCTGTGGAGGCCAGAAGAGGGCATCAGATCCCCTGGAACTGCAGTTACAGAGGCTTGCTTACAGATGGTTGTTAGCTACCATGTGGGTCCTGGAAACTGAACTTGGGTCCTCTGCAAGAGCAGCCTGTGCTCTTAACCACTGAGCCATCTCTCCCACCCAGGAACATTTAAAATAAGCAATGAATAGAAGAGTGTAAGCTCTGTGGGAAGTTATCTAAACTGAAATATCAAAGAATCAAAGGAAACCAAGTTGAATTAAATGATAAGCTATTTCAAACCACACACACACAAAAAATAACAAGTCTTATCTGCTCCTTCCTCTTCTGCATCTGATACCAATAGTTCTATGAAACCATTGGAATCCATAGTAGAAACATTGACCATTCCGAGTGCGGAAGATAAGCAAGTAGGTAATTGCATCAGCTAATGAAAGTGGAACATTTGATCTATCTCCATTAGTAGTTGGTTTTGAAGATATATATATATCCCCGTTACCACAAAAACAAACAAACAAAATTGTGCACATATGTGATCTCAGTACTGGTGAAGTTAAGGATCAAAAATTCAAGGTTAATACTGCAGTCTCAGGCCAGCCTAGGCTACATGAGTTCCAATCTTCAAAAAAGAAAGAAAAAGAGGAGAAGAGGAAGGGATGGAAGAAGATAAAGGGAGGGAGGAACAGAAGATGAGATGATTTTGATGAGTAAATTAATTTTCATTATTGATTATTTTGTGTTTTGGTTTCTGAAGTTCCTTGTTCTTGCTAAACCCCAAGAATTTACAATAATATATGTGAACTGAGTGGTACCTTCCTGTGAGGGAGGCAGAGCTGTCAAAACAGAAGAGTGGGCTGTAAGATAAAAAAGGAAATTAAGGGGGCTGGAGAGATGGCTCAATGGTTAGGAGCACCGACTGCTCTTGCAGAGGACCTGGGTTGGATTCCCAGCACCCACATGGTGGCTAAGAACCGTCTTTAACTCCAGTTCCAGGGGAATCTGACACCGTCTTTTGACCTCCATGGCATTGCACGACTCGGGTGCACCAACCTACATGCAGATAGTACACTCATACACATAAAAAAAAGGAAATTAAATATAATGTGTATGGTGTGTGCTTAGGGTATGTTTTAAATGTAACAATATGGAAAATGTTTATTTTTTACATATACTTTCATTTATTTCATTTTATTTTAACAATAAGTAATAAGTTTTGAGTACAAGCATCCTTCATGTAAAACCAATTTGCAAGCAGTTGTGCCCAAACCTACACAGCCCAAGGCTCCCACCAATTCTTATTTCCATTGGAGATGCTTCTGAACAGCATGCTAAAGTGCTCCTGGGGACAGCCTGTTAGCATGGTTGAAAAGATGTCTAAGCATTGTCCTATAGTTAGCTCTGTAGTGATGTTTTAGTAAGTGGTCTAATAACTTGGCTGCTCTTGTCCTTGGCTATGAGTGTTCACAAATTTTTGGTTCCTCGACACATGGTCTTATGTGTTCATAGTCTGAGCCTATTAATAACTCACCATAGGCTTGTAAGAGAATACATCAGACTCTATATTGGAACAGCATGATCAACTGTCTATTTAATCCTCTCATTTCTTTTCATTACCTGTTCCTATATCAGGACACATTTAGTACATATACTGACTTCTGTTCCTGTTGCTCTGAAATGGATTTCAATTTATTTACCTTGGAAGGTTATAAAATATAAGTGGATGTCAAAAATTAGAACCATTGTTATGTCCTAATAGTAACAGCCTTGATATTAACTAGAGGATTTCAAACAATACACTAAAGTTTAATTTTTTTGTCTTTTTGAGAAAGGGTCTCCCTGTAGCCCTAGCTGGCCTGGAACTTAATATGTAGACCAACTATCCTCGAACTCATGGAGATCTGCCTGCCTCTGCCTCACAAGTGCTGGGACTAAAGTTGTGGGCCACTGCGTCCAGCAAGTTGAATACAGTTTTGACTGTGATATGATATTAATTTTGAAAAAATATAACCTCAAAGAAATGCTTACTGCTAAGTCTACTTTTTAGAAACCCAATTATATCTCAGTGACTCTATGAGGAAGATGTCACTATATAGTTGATTTATTGATTAGAAAGTTGAATAATTGGCATAAGGTCATCAGTGAAGCAAGTGGGACTCAAACCCAGATCTGACAGTGTCTCTTGGATTGTTCTCACTAACCATTCAGAAGGAGGTATCCTCTGTCTGGCAGTGTTCCTTACCACACAGCCCCCAGGTTTCATAACCCATGTACTGATGTCCAGATACTGTATGTAAATTTCTCATGGGGTCACAGGGGCATCACATTACACTCTGGGTTCCCCAACCTGCTAAGGTCCAATCATCTCTTGTCTTTCTTCTTCCCTTCCCGCCTCTCTTCTCCTTCCCCAGCCCTAGCACCCCCATCATCTCTACCCTCCCCCTCTCCCAAACTCCCCAGCCTTCCACCATGCCCCCTGTGTGTCTCCACCTCCTCCCCTCCCAACCCAACACCTCTGTCTTCCCCATCCTCTCCCTTAGTAACATCTGTTATTTATTTTACCCCTGTTTCAGGATTTTTCTTTTCTTTTACCTCTATGTATCCTTTCCAGTTTCTGGTGTTACATCAGGATATATACTCACATAAGGAGATTGGTGCTAAAATCTATAAATGAGGGAGAGCATACAACACCTGTTTTTCTGTCTTTGTGTTACTTCAGTTAGAATATAACTCTCTTGTTCCATCCATTTACCTGCAGATTTCATCTTTTCTTACTGGTGAGTAGTATTCCATTTGCATACATGTACTATATATTCATTATCCATTCATTAGTTGTGGGACATGCAGGCTGCTTCCCTCTCTTTGCTAATATGAAGAGAGCAGCAACAAACATGGATGTACAGGTATCTTTACAGTATGATGAGTCCTTGGGTATACTCCAAGGAGTGACATAAGTGGGTAATATGGTAGGTTCATTTTTAGATTTTTTGAGTGTTCCCCACACTGCCTTCCATAGCGGCTGCACTAGTCTGCATTCCTACCAGCAGTGAATGAGTGTTCCCCTTTCTCCACACCCTCCCCAGGATATGTCCTTCGTTTCTTGATCTTAGCCAGATGATTGCAGTAAGATGGAATCTTAAAGTGGTTATTGTGCATTTCTCCAATTACTAAGGAGGTTGAGAAATTTTTAAGGTGTTTCTTAGTCATTTTTATTTCTTCATTTGAGAATTCTCTGTTCATTTGTAGCTCATGTTTTTATTGGGCAGTTTGTTTTCTTGCTACTTTGTTTTTGAATTCTTTGTATATTCTGGATATTAATCCTCTGTGGAATGTGTAACTGGTAAAGATTTTCTCCCACTTAGTGGGTTTCCTCTTCACTTCTTTGATTGTTTCTTTTGCTGAACAGAAGCTTTGAGGCTTAATGAGGTCCCACTTACTGATTGTTAACCTCAATGCGTGATATATTGTTGTCCCATTATAAAAATAGTCTCCTACACCTATATCTTAGAGGGTACTGCCCATGTGTATTTCTAACATTTTCAGAGTTTCAGAGTTTATATTGAGGTCTTTTATCCATTTGGAGTTGACTTTTGTGCAGGGAGAAAGATAAGGGTCCAATTCCATTCTTCTACAGGTGGTGGTCCAGGTCTGCCAGCACCATTTGTTGAAGCTGCTGTCTTCGTCCCATTGTGTGTTCTTGGCATCTTTGTCAAATACCAGGTGGCTGAAATTGTATGTACTCATGTTTAGGTCTTCTATTCTTTTCCTTTGATATACATGTCTGTTTTTGTGCCAGTGCCAGCCATGCTCTTCTTATAACTACAGCTCTGTAATATAACCTGAGATCTGGTGTGGTGATGCCCCCTGCAATGTTCTTTTTGCTCAGGATTGTTTTGGCTATTTAGGGTCTCTGTGATTCCATATGAATTTTTGGATGACTTTTTCTAGCTCTTTGAGGAATGTTGTAAATCTAAATATTGTACCAATCCATCAGCATGGTAAGTTTTTTCTTCCCCTAGTGTCTCCCTCTATCTCTTTCTTTAGATTTTTGAAGTTTTCATTGTAGAGATCTTTAATGTTTTTGGTTAGGTTATTCCTATGCATTATTTTATTTTTTTCGAGGTTATTGTGAATGAGAGGGTTTCCTTGTGTGATTTTTCTGATTGCTTCTTGTTATATAGAAAGGCCCAATTGCACCCACTTGAGAACCACTGCTGTGGAGATGGTGTGATGTGCAGTGTATGTAGTACATGCAGCAGGGTATATACACAGCCCTATGTTCATGACACTGGGTATGAAGAAAGACTTTCAAGAGGCTTTGAGGTTCACCATCTTAACTAACACAAGGAATAATTCTGTACTCTACAACTGTACCTAGATCCTTGCATACCTCTGTTGGTATGCTGACAAGATGTGTTTCTATGATATATTTGAGGAAAGAGGAGGAACAGGTTGGCATTTTTGAAATGTTGATCTATTTTACCAAATCATCCTCAAAAACACTTGGCTTAATTACACCCTTACCAGTTGTACTCAAGTTTCCCTAAATGTCTTTGCTCATGGTAGATATTAGCACTCCTTTTAAAGTCAACATCTTTGATGAATGTTAATGTTTTTATCAGTCAACTTTAGAGTATTACAAGAATTACATGCTTGTAATCTTTGAATATTTCCTCATTAATCTTTCAGTCATTCACCATGCATGTAATTCTTTAACTACAAGAAAAAGTGCTCAGAAAAGCATAGGTTAATGCTGCAACAGTCAGATTTTATGAATGTTAAATTTTACTTTTGCCTGAGATCTTTATTTAAAATTTGTTCATCACATTGAAGCTCTTATGCTAACCCCTCTCCAGCCAATTATTTTTCCAAGTTTCCAGATGTAAACACTATTCTCAAAGTTGCAAACATATTTCTATTCATATTTTTATGATTTTTGTTATGTGTGCATCTATAAAACATATTGTGTCATATTTTAAAAATTTATATAACTGGAATCATACTGTATAAATTCTTCTAGAACATGCCTTTGGCAAATTCCACTCGTATTTTCTGCAACTTGCTTGAATTGATACATGCAGTTATGGTCCACCATTTAAACATTGTGTGTCTAGATGCTTGCTTCATTTTCCTTTTCCCTTTTCTTATTATTGGGATTGAAGCAGTAATAATAATTGTCTTTAGTGTCATCTGTACAAGAGTTTCTCTTAGCTACATGCATATTAGTCATGTTTTGGTTTATAAAAGCATACTTTTTTATATTTAAAACATTATCAAATTTTTCTTCATTGTAGCAATAACATCTCATCCATGCTTCTATTTTCTCACATTCAACCCAACTACTTCCTAGTTTTGCCAGACTCTACTTCCTTTTGTAATTTTTATGTCTCAGAAGAGAACAGAACAAGGTCAAAAGTTTTAAACTCACATCACCCAATTGACATGGAAACTTTTAAATGCGTTATATATGGATCATTTATCAAGATAGACTTGACGGTGAAACATTAAGCTGCCTACAACAAAGTTAAAATAGCTGAAAAAAGAACCACTGTGTTCTTTGTTTAAGAGATTAATAGAGTAGTTAAAAAAACATAAAACATTCTCTTAAATTTGGAAGCAATACACTGATAAATAGCATAAGTCAAAGAAGTAATCACCAAAGGATTTGGAAAGTATTTTAAGTGGGAAGAGAAAAAATATGTAATACATTTTAAATAAATGTATATTGTTAATATTAATAAGGCAAATCTGGCCTTCCATCTTGTATGGTGTATTGACCCACATTTTAAATGTAAAAAATATCTCCTTATGAATCATAATATATATCACAAATGAATTCATTTATATATGCAGTAATTATATATACTATGGTATCTATTGATATATATATGCTCCCTAATGCAATAGAATTTACAGTCTATGTTTTATGGTTTATATATATAAAATAATATATTATATTTTTCCTGGTAGTCTCATACAAAGCTCTGAATAGAATAACGTTTTGTGGATTCATTCTTCTCTTGAAATAATTTCATTTTGTCATAGCAGAGTTTGGGGATATTATTAATTTAGAGGATAATTCAGTAAAACATGTGCCTTCAATTATATATTAATTTAGTCTGGCCCAGAATGAATTAGTGAGAACTGCCATTCCCATGCATTGTTTTTTGGTGATTGTTGAATTAAACTTGAATGTATTCCTATCCATGCATGGAGTTGAGTTCTATGTATGGAATGCATTAGAAAAAGATAAGTTACAGAGAATTTTTTTGGACTGTAGGAAAGGATGGGACACTGTTGTGACTCTGTGTTGTCTTTGCTGTGACTTTAGCTCTGGTTTGACTTATTTTCTCTTAAAGACCATAATAGTCAGAACAAGGGAAACCCATTATCTTTTAATTTGAAGTGAAAAATCTTAATTATTTAGAGATAAAGTACTTAGGCAAGATTTTGCAGGTTGGAGCACAGGAGGAGTTTACTTTTGGTGGCTGTCTGTACGTGCAGGATATGCTTTCATATATATATAATTTCACTTAATGGATAGGAAGCTGACATTTGTGAGATAGGAAAGGGTTGCTGTAGCTTTCCTCTCAAGGCTGCCTTTCTTCTAAGTGAGCTTTAAAGACACTCACACCCATCTCACCTGTCATGCATCAGCCATATCCTGAGGCTGAAAAGCAAACTGATTTGGCCAGGAGACACCTTTAAAGTGAATGGAGTAAAGGTAGTTATAGGATAGACTTAAACATGATATTGGTGTTCAGCAATCTGTGAAGGCGAAGCTTTTAATACTAAGCTTAATACTAAGGTTGAGCTGTTTAGAGAAACTCTTATCTTTATTAAAAACCCAAGCCAGTAGAAAATAATTCTGCAGTCATTACTACCAAAGGCCAGCAATTTTGAGAGCCTTCGAGAAAAGTGCTATTTACACATTTGATTAATACAACTTGAGGCTATTGCGGTAACATTTATTTCTAGAGAGAGAGAGAGAGAGAGAGAGAGAGAGAGAGAGAGAGAGAGAGAGAGAGAGAGAGAGAGAAAAGAGAGAGAGAGGAGAGAGAGAGATCATGTGGCAGGGCAGACATATTAAGATAGAAAAAGGATTCATTAGAAAGTCTGACTTCTACATATTGTATCCATCTCTCTGCTTTGGAAGTTGTTAGTTGACAAGACCCTTTTGGCAACCATGGTGATGTCACCTTAGTAGCACAGAGGGGGATAGTCAATGAAGGATTATTGTTACCCTGCAATAGGAGCATAGTGACCCTACTAGGCACCACAGAAATGCACATAAAAGCCCAGTCTCAGGAATGGGTTACCCATTTTGAATTGAGCAAGTTCCAACATTACCTGTTATTGCTGTTGTTCTTGATGATCCTAGTGCTGAAGACACTACACACTTAAGTTCCAGAACATGTAAAGACCAAGTTGGTGTTGACTTTTGAGTTTTATCACACCTTTCTTTTTCTTTCTTTCTTTCTTTCTTTCTTTCTTTCTTTCTTTCTTTCTTTCTTTCTTTCTTTTCTTTCTTTCCTCTTTCTTCTCTTTTTCTCTTTCTTTCTCTCCCTCCTTCTCTCTGTCTATTTATTTATTCAGTTATTTAGTTATTTATTTTGAGACAGGTTCTCATAACCACTCCATTGTGTAAATGTACCACATTTTCTCTATCCACTCATTGGTTGAGGGGCATTTGGGTTGGTTCCAGCTCTTTGCTATTGTGAAGAGAGCTGCAATAAACATAGATGTACATGTATCTTTGCAGTAGGATGAGTCTTTCCATCTTCTGTTGTGTTCTTCAATCTTCTTCAGGGGTTAAAATGAACCCTAAACCCAACAGACAGGAAGAAATCACAAAAATCAGAGCAGAAATCAATGAAATAGAAACAAAGAAAGAAATACAAAGACTCAACGAATGAAAAAGCTGGTTCTTTGAAAGGATAAACAAGATAGATAGACCCCTAGCCCAGTTAACCATAAGAAAGAAAGAGCAACTCTAAATCAATAGTATTCGTGATGAAAAGAGAAACAGCACAACAGACAGAGAAAAGATTCAGACAATCATACGAGAATACTTCAAAAACTTATACTGTACTAAATTTGAAAACCTGAGAGAAATGGATAAATATTTGAAATCCTAGAATTCATCAAAGCTTAACCAAGAAGAGATTGACAGCTTAAACAGAACCATAATATATGAGGAAATTGAAAAGGTAATAGTAAACCTCCCATCTAAAAAAAACCCATACCCAGATGGTTTCACAGCAGAATTCTATAAAACATTTAAAGAGGACTTAACAGCCATTATTACTAAAACTGTTCAGAAGGATATAAGCAGAGGGAAATCTCCTAAATTCCTTCTACAAAGCCAGCATCACTCTAATACTAAAACCAGGCAAAGATGCAACCAAAAAAGAAAACTATAGACCCATCTCTTTAATGAACATAGATGCAAAAAATTCTCAACAAAATACTTGCAAACCACATACAGACCCACATCAAAAAAATCATCCATCATGACCAAGTTGGATTCATACCAGAGATACAGGGATGGTTCAGCATACGTAACTCAATAAATATCATAAAACACATATATGGACTGAAAGACAAAAACTGCATGATCATCTCAATTGATGCAGAAAAAGCCTTCAACAAAATTCAGCATCCCTTCATCTTTAAAGTCCTAGAGGCAATTGGACTGGAGCGAATCATTCCCCAATGTAATCAAAGCCATATACAACAAACCCACAGCCAACATCATCCTAAATGGGGAAAAGTTAGAAGCATTCCCCTTAAAGGCAGGAACATGGCAAGGCTGCCCCCTATCACCACTCCTCTTCAGTATAGTGCTTGAAACACTTGCCAGGCAATAAGGCAAGAAAGGGAAATTAAAGGAGTACTAATTGGAAAAGAGGAAGTCAAACTATCTGTCTTTGCAGATGATATGATAGTTTACCTAAGGGATGCTAAAATCTCTACCAGAAAACTCCTAGAAATGATTAAGAGTTTCACTAAAGTAGTGGGATACAAAATTAACCTAGAAAAATCAGTAGCCTTTCTCTACACCAAAAACAAGCAACTGGAGAGGAATACAAGACCTTCCCACTCACAATAGCCACAAAATAAAATACCTAGGAACAAACTTAACCAAAGACACCAAAAATCTCACTAGCTAACTTTTATAGTGCTAGAACGTGTTATGCAAGCTACCAGAAGAGAAATGTAATCTTCATCTTTACCCAGCCACGAACCCTGTGAGCTACAGTAAAGACTCGCCTGACAAAATATGCCTGCTTGCGCAATAGTGGCATGGACATTATAGGAGGAGCAACTGAACATTTTCTGATTGGGTGTAAGGCCTGTTTCACAAGATGGGACCTATACCTGGCATCATTATGAAGGCCAAGTTACTGTGGCCAGATAGATAACAGGCTGTAGGGGAAAATCTACTATTATTATTCTCATAAATGGACATAGTATTATATCAAGTTCTAATAACTTATACCCATAAAGCATCTCTCAGTCCTCATCAGAGAAGCTAATTTTTGCAGCAGATGGCTATTAACATGGAGACCCAGAGTTGGCCAAGATGCAGAGAATAAGAAATTATTCAGTGCTCAGCCCTAAATAGGGCCTCTCTATATTACCCTTCCCACCAGGCTTTGAGATCATCTTGGAGGAGGGTTGGAATGATTGTTAAGAGCCAGCGATGGTGGATGACTGCAAGGAAACAATGTTGTCCAGACACAGGGCGGCTGCACATATGAACTCACAGCAGTTGTGACAGTGTACACAAAACCTGCTCAGGCTCAAGCCAGACAAAATCCCAGCAGGGAGATGAGGTAGACAAGAAGTCCCATCTAGCTCAGGGGATATTAGCAATTGATAGCTGCTGGGAGAGGGAGAATCAGCTTTCTTTTTAAAAAAAAATATTTTGGTTTATTTTATTTTATATGTATGAGTGTTAGGTTTGCATGTGTGTAAGCATACTTATGTCATACCTTGCCTGCTGAGGTCAGAGGAGGGTGTAGGATACCCTGGAACTGGAGTTATGGACATTTGTTAGCCATCATGTGGGTGCAGGGATTCGAATCCAGTACTCTTTACCACTGAGCCATCTCTCCAGTCCCAAAAGCTGGCTTTTTGGGTATGACCCTTGGTTGGTCAACCATGTCCCAAGGGATGGACATACACCTAAGAGTCAAATTGGACTGGATGGAGTTTTTTTTTTTTTTTTGGTCTTTTTGAGACAGGGTCTCTCTGTAGCCCCAGCTGTCCTGGAACTCACTCTGTAGACCAGGCTGGCTTTTGATCCACCTGCCTCTACCTCCCAAGTGCTAGGATGAAAGGCGTGCGCCACCACGCCCAGTTGGATGGAGTTTTTAAAAAGAAACAAGACACAGCGTTGGTGGCGGTGTTGGGGGGTAAGGAGATGGGCTTGGAGTTGAGAAGACATGGGGGAGGGGAATGAATGTGATCAAAATACATTGCATGAAATTGGCCCAGAATTAATAAAAGTATTTAAAAATAAGAGCCCAATGCCAGGAAAGAACTTGAGTTTTATCCCAAGAACTCACATTAAAAGGAGGGGGTGGGGCAGGCTGCTGGAATCACAGTAGCCATGAGATGGGAGGCAGAGACAGGTGGATCCCTGAATGTGCCTGGCCAGCTTGTCTAGCCCACTAACGTGCTTGGCCAGCTTGTCTAGACCAGTAACGTGCCTGGCCAGCTTGTCTAGCCCACTTGGGCATATTTCAGGCCAATGAAAGACTATCTTAAAAAAACCCACTCAGCAGAAGTTTCCTCAGGACTGCCCCCTGTATATATCCTCCAGCCTCCACATGCACACGCATGCACGCACACACATGTACAGCACCTCCACACACAGAGAAGCTCATGAACAAAGTTTCAAATGTGCATGTTTGTGTGCCTGTTCATGTGTATGTGCAGGTGTGTGTGCACAGGCATGCATGGAGGCCCGAGTGCGGCCCTGGGTGTCCTTTCTTAATCCTGTGTCTCAAAGGTTACATTTTGTCATTGTACCATTCTGATCAAGATCACTGCTGTTTAGTTTTCCCATTGGATGAATAATTTGTCGTTTTTGTGGTTATTTTATATTTCTATTTTCTTGCAGTTGTATTTTCAGGCATACAAATACTCTGAAAGTGTCTGTCATTTGTCTACCTAAGGCTTTGACAATGTTCTCCAAACCACTAAATACTTTTTTCTGTATGCCTTATGCCAACAAAGGTGACCTTTTCAGTGACCTTTCCTCAGGAGTCTTGACTGTGGGACAGCAAAGAATTTCAGGGGAAGTCGTGGTGAAACAGTTGGAGTTTTTAAGAAAGAGCCATTTACATACCCAAGTCTGGGTATGGCCTTCTCTAGAGAGATTTGAGCTTGAGCTTCTCTATGCTGGTTGTCTACACAACCTTGGTGGCTTCTAAAATTACAAATCCTTGCCAAGGAATTCAGTTGAAATCATAGACAGGGTGGCTGCAGAGGTGCATTGGATAGCATTACAGCTAGTAAGGTAAAGGTATAGGTCACGAGTGTTGGACAAGGGAATTCATATGTAAACACGTCATAGCTCTGTATGCAGTTCTCTCATAGTTGCAGATTCCTTGGATGATCATATGGGTTTAAGCATTAAGCTTGTTTCTTTCTTTTTTAACAATTTAACTTGAAATACCTCTGCATGGAGGCAATAACATCTCTTCACAGAAAATTGTATTAATTGTGCTAGATTCCTTGTCTTTCAGCTGGTAGGAGATTCCCACAGACTCCGGTCAGGAGATGCCTTCCTTCCTATTTCCTTATAATTCTTCTGTCATTCTATCTGACCTCACTTAGATCTAATAAAATGTCTAACAGATTAACCTGTTCATTTCTCAGTCTTATTACTCGCATATCAAAAGTGAACAAAACAAGGACCAATGAAGTTATACCTTGTACCTACCATCCCAGAGGCTGAGGCTGAGGGAGATGGCTCTGATTATTGAATCTGATGCTTCAGTGTATTGACTGTTCTTTTATCCTTAAGGTCTTTTCTGGTTTACTGGAATTGGGCACATTTATCAAATGTGACTTTTTTTCTAAAATGAAGCACAATTTCATATGTAATAATTTGGAAACAAACAGCACAAAATATTTCATTTATGAAAAGCAGATTTAGGGGCTGTAAGGATGGCTCAGCAGTTAAGATCACTCTCTCCTCTCCCGGAGGACCTGGGTTCAGTTTCTAGGGTTGGCTGGGCCACATCCACCTGTAATTTTAGAACGAAGCGATCTGGATGTCCACTTCTGGCCTCCGTGGACACCCACACAAAACTGGCATACACACAAATAAAAATACAAATACATGTCATAAAAGAAAAGCACATGTAATGTAGAAATAAAACTGATCTTAAGGTGCTAAGTTTGAGAAGAAAAATAGTTGCTCATGTTTGAAAATGAAATAGCAGAGAAAACAAGCTTCTTTTGGGGGCTTCCTCAGTTCCTGTCAAGAAGAGTGTCTCTGCAGACAGAGCATCCCAGTGGGTTCGAGCTAAAACTTTCCAAGCATTTCCTGGGAACTTAGGATATGTCACCTCTCAGCACCTCACTTTCTTCCCTTTAAACTTTGGTAGAAATAGGATAGCTTTTGTGTTCTACATGCTTTGGGAAGTTATAATTTGATTATAAAATAAAATACTGATCTAAAAGTTAGAACAGTTTCCTTGATCAAGCATTATTTTTAAAGCATTAAGAAATGATACCCACTAAGTACTTTTGAAATTAATTAAATGAATCTAGAATATTAATTCAGAATGGCACAAATAATAATGTGTCCATGTACTATTTGTGCAGTAATTTGTTTGGGTACATCTGACAGAAAGCAGGGGTGAATGGTGAAACTACAGCGATGTAGTCTGGACACTCATTTGATCAGCTTGATTGAACAAACAACATGTCACCCCCCACTGGATGGTGGGGCTGTGGGGGTTTGAACACAACAGCCTGTAGATTGGTTTTGCACGAAGGATGCTTGTATTCATGTATTATCACTTATAGCTAAAAAAGGAAAAAAAAACTGAGAAAGATGCAAGACAGTTATGGCAGAATACATGATCTGGGATGGGGTGGGGGTGGGGGGGGAAGGGAAAGGGAAAAATGCCTGATCTGAATTGGAAAATGATGTAAGAAATGCACAAAGCATCAATAAAAAAAAAAAAGAAAGCATAAAACTACCCCCTGAGTTCCAGCAAATGTCTGTTGGTTGACTGAGCAGGTAAATGAAGATTCTCATCATCATGTCAAGCCACAAATTCTTAGTGCAACTATCTTATCCTCCAAAGTCCTGTTAGGTTTTTAGTGATTAACTGTCACCAGGAACCAATCTTAGAAATGTACTTGCCCTTCTCACTCAGGTATATGACACTGTGACTTTCCACAGCCAAGCTGTCAAACGTGTATGTACAATGTATACCCTCTAGAGATGATGGTTTGCACATACAATGCATACCCTATAGAGATGATGGTTTGCACATACAATTCATACCCTATAGAGATGATAGTTTGCATGTACAATGCATACCCTCTAGAGATGATGGTTTGAACGTACAATGCATACCCTCTGGAGATGATGGTTTGCACGTACAATGCATACTCTCTAGAGATGATGGTTTGCACGTACAATGCATACCCTCTAGTGATGATGGTTTGCATACACAATGCATACCCTCTAGAGATGATGGTTTGCATGTACAATGCATACCCTCTAGACATGATGGTTTGCACATACAATGCATATCCTCTGGAGTTGATGGTTTGCAGGTACAATGCATACCCTATAGAGATGATGGTTTGCACGTACAATGCATATCCTCTGGAGATGATGGTTTGCAGGTATAATGCATACCCTCTAGAGATGATGGTTGTTATGTTTTCATATACTCCTCAATTTCCTACACAGACTTCAAAATTTCAAAATTCTCTGTAGGAAACAGAAACGAAGAGATGGTAAACTCTGGAAGTTTGGTAAGTAGTGTGCTCAGGACAAGGCAAGAATAAAGTTTTATAAATTTTTAATAGTGTGGCAAATTAAAGGAAGCTAATCCCTAAATTGTTTCTAGAACTCAAATCAAAGACAAATAATGTCAAATTAATTTAAGCAATTTTAAGTGCAAGAAATATAGAAGAAACACTAACTGAAGGATGCTGAATGGGCAAGGAGAAGGAGTCCTGATGTCAAGTCAGCTTTCTATAGATGCCTTATTTACTAGGAAATAAACACTGAACCATTCTTAAATAGTGTATAAATTATATATTCCATAAATATCCCCTTCCATGGCTACACACATAGGTCACTAAGGTTATTTTCAGTTTTTAATAATAAGCAATACTTTTCAGTGCCCATGTTGCACTTTTTCATGTGCATTTGTATAAGTGTTTCTGTTCGGCAAAGCTTCCATGCTGTTGAACCTTCCTGTTCATGTAGGATTTAATGCAGCATCAACTCTCAGCATATTTATAGCAATTACACGGGCACCAGCATTATTTTAGAGTACATTACTCCCATACCCCTAGGTCATTCTCCATCTCAAACTTATTTCAAAGTAAATGAGTGTGAGGTGACGTTTGCTTGCTATTTCCATTTTTGTTTTCATGATTATTGTTCAAGTTGGCCATCTTGTTATGTCATCAAATGTTACTATTTCTTTCCTGTGAATGTCTTATCATGCAACTAGAAAGTCATACTATATTACATTTGTAACAGAACTATTTATTTATTTATTTATTTATTTATTCATTCATTCATTCATTCATTCATTCATTCATTCATTTTTTTAATTTTGGTCTTTTTGACCAGGTCTTCTTGGAGCTCACTGTGTAAACCACCTGCCCCTGCCTCAGGACTGTTGGGACTAAAGGCATGTACTACCATGCCCAGCTTTAAGTTATTTATTTTTAATATATTTGTTATGTATATTACAGATATTTTCTTCCAGTATACCATGCTTGTTTATGGATACTTTGCCAAAAGAAATTTAATCAAGTTTATACTTTAAATTTGGTCAAATTTCAAATATGACCAATATTTGAATAGTTTTGCATAGTTTTCTTTTCCTCCCTTTCCTTTCTTTTTCTTTTCTATTCATTTCCTTTTTCTTCTTTTGCTTTTTCTTGAGACAGGGTCTCCCTGTAGCCCCAGCTGGCCTGAAACTCCCTATGTAGACCAGGCTGGCTTTGATCTCACGGATATATGACTGCTTCTGCTTCCTGAGTGCGTTGTATATTCTAGATACTAACCCTTTGTCAGAGTATAGCTGGTAAAGAATTTCCCATTTTTTAAGAGGCTATTTCCCTTGAATGATGGTGCTGTTTGATGAACAGAAGCCTTTTAGTTTCATGTGGTTTCATATCTGAATTGCTGATTCTAATACCCATGTTATTGTCATTGGGTTCATGTTGAGAAACTCCTTTCCTGTGTCTTGTAAATTCCAGTGTATTGTCTACTTTTTCCTCTGTCAGCTTCAGGGTATCAGGTCTTAGTTTGAAGTCTTGATCCATTTGGAGTTGAGTTTTGTGTAAGAAAGAGAAAGGGATCTTGTTTCAGTCTTCTACATTTAGTCATCCACTTTGAGCAGTACCATTTTTTGAAGATGCTTTTTTTTTTTTTTCCCTCCAGTGTGTATTTTTGGTTCCTTTGTTAAAAATCAAGTAGCTCTGGGGGCTTGGACTTAAATATGGGCTCATATTTCCATTCTTTTAATAAATCAATTTATTTATTTATTTTGTATGTGTATGAATGTACTGTCTGCATGCAGGTTTGTGCACCCGTGTCATGCAATGCCATGGAGGTCAGAAGAGGGTGTTGGATTCCCCTGGAACTGGAGTTACAGATGGTTCTCAGCCGCCATGTGGGTGCTGGGGATGGAACCTAGGTCCTCTGCAAGAGCAGTCAGTGCTCCTACCTGCCAGGTCATCTCTCTAGCCCTGATCAATTTATTTTAAGCCAATACCATGCTGCTTTTTATTTATATAGCTCTGTCGTATAATTTGAAATGGGGGATAGTGATGCCTGTAGCAGTTCTTTTATTATCCAGGATTATTTTGACTCTCCTAAAGTTTTTTGTGTGTTTCCATATGAAATCTGAGTTTTTTTTTTAAATTTCTGTGAAGAACTGAGTTAGAGTTTTAATAGGGGTTTGTTGAATCTGTAGATTGCATTTGGTAGAATGGTCATTTTCACGATATTAATCTACTGATCCATGAATATGGAAGGTCTTTTTCTGTCTTCTGCTGTCTTCTTCAATTTTTTTTTCTTCAGTGTCTTAAGTTTTTTTTAATACAATTCTTTCACTTCCTTGCTTATATTTATCTCATGACATTTTATTTCTTCTGAGGCTACTGTGAGTGGGATTGTTTCCTTGATTTCTTTGTTGTTGGTATATAGGAAAAGTACTGATTTTTGTATTAATTTTGTATTCTGCTACTTTGATGAAGGTGTTTATCATCTCTAGTTTTCTGGTGGACTCTTTAGGGTGTTTTATGTATAGAATCTTATCATCTGAAAATAAGGATTCGTATCCACTTTGTCCCTTCACTTGTCATGTTGTTCTAGCTGAGACTTCAAGCACCACATTAAACAAAATGGAGAGAGCAGATATCCTTGTTTTGCTCATGATTTTAGTGGAAAGGCTTTGAGCTTATCTCCATTTAGCCTGTTGTTGGCTGTGGACCTCAAGTTTATTGCTTTTTTATGCTGATATATGGTCCACATTTCCCTAGTTTCTCCATTACTTTTATCATGAACAGATGCTGGATTTTTCTCAAAGGGCTTCTCTGCATCTAATGAGTTGATCATGTGGTTTCTGCCCATGAGTCTGTTTATGTGGTGGATTACATTTATTGATTTACTTATGGAGAACCATCTCTGGGTAAAGCCAGTTTGATGGTGGTAGATGATCTTTTTGATGTGCTCTTGAATTTGGTTTGCAAGTATTTTCTTGAGGATTTTTATAACTATGTTTATCAAGGATATTGGCATATAATTTTCTTTTTTGTTGGTCTTTGTTTTGTTATCAGGGTAATACAGGCTTCATAAAAATATTTTGGAAGTGTTCCTTCATTTTCTATTTTGTGAAATAATTTAAAAGTATTGGTGTTAGTTCTTCTTTGAAGGTCTGGTAAAATTCTGTGCTGAAGCCATCTGGTCTTAGACTGTTTTCAGTTGGGAGATTAAAAATAGTTTATTTTGTATTAAAAAATAGTTTATTTGTATTTATGCGTATGACTATTTTTCCTGTATGTGTGAAAGTATACCATGTGCCTGCAGTGTTCACAGAGTCTATGTGTATGTGACATGCAGATTTTCTTTTAGCATCTCTTTCCTTAGATTTGGGAATTTTAAGATTTAGTGGAAATTATTTTCTGTGCTTTTGACCTGGGTTTCTACTTTGCAGCATTGGTCTCTTTGTAGTTTCCTATAGTCTTAGAACATTCTTTTCCTGGATATTTTTTATTTAGTGTATTCTTTGATTCAGTTCACCTACTTTGCCTTCAAGCCTTGCTATTCTCTCTTCCATTTGATTTATTATATTGGTGAGGCTTTTCACTGATTTTTTATATTTATTTCACTTGACCGAGTTTCTCATTTCAAGTTTGATTTCAGTTTGACTTCTCTTGAGAAATTTTATCTCTTTATTAAATCCTATCCTCATATCTCGGATTCTTTTATTTTATTTATTTATTTATTTATTTATTTATTTTTTATGTGTATGAATGTACTGTCTGCATGTAGGTTTGTGCACCCATGTCGTGCAGTGTTGCAGAGGTCAGAAGAGGGTGTCGGATTCCCCTAGAACTGGAGTTAAAGATGGTTCTCATCCACCATGTGGGTGCTGGGGTCCTCTGCAAGAGCAGTCAGTGCTCTTAACTGCTAGGCCATCTCTCCAGCTCATATCTCAGATTCTTTTTAAAGCTTTAATCAATTGTGTATGTTCTTTCAGTTTTCGTTCAGAATTTATGGATGTTCTCTTTGAGTTCCTTGAACTCAAAGATTGCTATTTTGAAATCATTGACTCGTGATTCACCTATGTTGAGCTTATAAGGACACTTTGCAATGGGGATACTGAGTTCTGGAGGAGATGCTGTCTTGGACATTTATTTAAAAAAATTTTTTTTAAATTAATTTTATTTATTTCCGTATGTGTATGAATGTATTGTCTGCATGCAAGTTTGTGCACCCGTGTCGTGCAATGCCGCGGAGGTCAGAAGAGGGTCTCGGATTCCCCTGGAACTGGAGTTCTCCTGGAATTGGAGTCTCAGACGGTTCTCGGCCGCCATGTGGGTGCTGGGGATTGAACCCGGGTCCTCTGTAAGAGTGGTAGGCGCTCTTAACCGCTAGGCCATCTCTCCAGCCCCTGTCTTGGACATTTGTGTTGTTTTTGTTTTTTGCAATGAGACATAGACATCTGGAGTTGGGTCTTCAGTGGTATTTCTTGGTATGGAGATCTATTTCATCTTTATTGAGTGGGCATTGCATCTTTGCTTGTGTTACTCCTGCTTGTCAGGTGGTTGAACCAGCAGATGGGGCTTGGGTGTACTGAGCAGGCTTGGGGACATTCTGTGTTAAGATGCACAGCTAGGGGTATATGCAATTCTGAGCCAGGAGTAACCTTCTTTAGAGATAGAAGATTCTCACTGACAGTCTTTGAAATTCTGTGCAAGGCTCATCTAGTTCTACCTGTGGTCCTTGGGGAACAGAGGATGGGAGCCCAGCAGAAGTGAGCAGTGTTCCCTGGAGGTAAGGCAGAGGATGTCACACTGATCTCAGGCTTTGGGGTGTTCTCTAACTGGGGTAGAGGTCATAGCACCCCTCGAGAGCCTTGAGCTAAATGGTGGGTGAGGTGGTTGGCAAGAGGGCACGGGTAGGAGTGCTTGACAGGAGAAAGGGCTCTGGGAGTTCTTATCGGATGTCTGGGATCAGAGTCCAGAGGTCCTGCTGCCAGAGAGGGAGGGTGACTGGCAAAGGGCTCTGGAACCAAGGAATCCTGGCATACAGAGGGTGGGAGACTAGGAGAATACCTCTGGAAATTTCTGTCTGAAGTCAGGGTTGCCTGAGCCGTGTGGTCCTCACAGAGGCAGGGGTGGAAGACTTAGGAAAGGCTCTGGGAGCGTGTTCTTGGAGTAAGGGTCCCTGGACCCATATGGTCCCAAGGGCAAGGAGGATGGAGGGCTTGGAGAAAGGCTCTGGGAGTGTCTGCTGAAGTCTAGGTTACAAAAGGCACGCAATCCAGATGGCAGGAGCATGCACAGACTCGGAGAAGGGCTCTCAAAGTCCCTACTTGGAGTCAGGGTTGTCAGAGCCAATAACAAAACAAAATGGTCTTATTTTAAATGGATCAAAAGAATACATGACAAGAACTCTGATTATGGAGTCAAAAAATGAGTAACATGATTTTATATAATTTTCCAAAAGGCATTCATTTACGGGTTGTCAGTGAAGTTTGAAAACACTAACATATTTTGCTTTTAACTATGTATTATTATTTTATTTGCTTTAGTTTTATTACTATTCAAAATGGTGAAACTGTGTCTGATGTTTGGAATTTACATTATTTATAATTCAAGAATGATTCCAAACCTATTTCACTATTTGTTTCCCTCTTTTGTGAGTTCTACAGAAATTGATTTCTCTAGCTGCTAGAGTTACAGTGACTTGTCTCTTTAAAAAAAATGGATGGGATATAAATAACCACATTTATCCCAAACACTTTCTTATTATGGTTTGTATTTTCAGTTGTACCTCAGCTTCTGCCTGCCTCCACCTCCTCAGCTGTGGGCAATGTTGCGGGGGTGCAAATCTAGAAACTTTGGAATTGATGACTTTTCTTGCTTGCTTGCCATTCTTGACAGCACATCTCTGTGACTGCTCCCTCTTAGTGTCCTTGATTATTAAAGTTCTCTATACCACATTCACAATGGTATATCCCATTGCCCTTGATGGACTTCGTTTTCTGCTCTATCCAGAGTCATGGCCTAAATAGCAACTGTATGCCAGTGATTCTGAGTTAGAAACATTAGATCAGAATTCTCTTTTGATCTTTATATCTAGCTGTACAACTGGCAATCAACATAAATCATAATGGATCTATCAAACTTACATTCTGTTCTTAACTGATTCCCACCAATCCCATTGTCTCTGTTATTTTCCATAGCATTGATGTTCAACTGTCTAGTTTCATCTGACAAGGTCCAAAACATATTTTAATCCTTTGAAGATATTTATTTTTTTTATTTTTATGTGTATGAGTGTTTTGCCTGCAAATATGTGTGTCACAAGTGTGCAATGCTTGCATAGACTAGAAGAGGGTGTTGTATCCCCTGAAATGGGGTTACAGACTGTTATTAGCTGCCATATGGGTGCTGGGAACAGAACCCAGGTCCTCTGGAAGTACAGCCAGTATTCTTAGTCACCAAGCCATCTCTCAAGCCCCAATATTGCAATCCCTATATTGTGAATTGTTCTCTCTTTTTATAGACTACATCTCCACCCACTAGTGCATTCTGGGTTTTTTTCTGCCTTTAAAATTCATCCTGAATCTGGCCCTTTGTATGCTTGTCAATTCCATACTGGAATGAACAACTGCAAAGTTCTTACCTGAATTACTATGGAAGCCGTTCCTTGCCTATAGTCTTATCTTCAAAGTAACTAAAGTAAACCCTTCCAATGAGTCCAAACATGTGACTTGCAGCATTTATAATGGAAAACCATAAGTAGTACAACTAAAAATGAAGACTACCCCAGCATCCACATGGCGGCTGAGAACCGTCTGTAACTCCCAATTCCAGAACTCCAGTTCCAGGGGAATCCGACACCCTCTTCTGACCTAAACCTACATGCAGACAGTACACTCATACAAATAAATAAATAAATAAATAAATAAATAATTAAAAAATGAGGACTACACGAGATCTACATCATTTATTTGTATGTAACTTTTAATAAGAGAAAGAATTGGGATTTAAGGAACGAATAGGTACATGCTTCACCTAAACTGAGTCAATAACTTGTTATCTATTTTAAAATAGCTAGCACAGGGGCTGGAGAGATGGCCTAGCGGTTGGGAGCGCCAACTGTTTTTGCAGAGGACCCAGGTTCTATCCCTAGCACCCACATGGCGGCTGAGAACCATCTGTAACTCCAATTCCAGAACTCCAGTTCCAGGGGAATCCGACGCCCTCTTCTGACCTCCGCGGCATTGCACGACACGGGTGCACAAACCCATGTGCAGACGATACATTCATTACACATAAATAAATAAATAAATAAATAAATAAATAAATAAATAAAATATAAAAAAAGATGTTAAAATATCTAGCACATAAGGATTATTATTTATTAAATATTAGACGTGAATATGAGCACCCACTCTTACCCTGTACTTGTTTAGGTTTTGAGAAATTCTTGGATTTTTTAAAATTTCAACAATCTGAAGTATCTTCATAATAAAAAGTCTGGGCTGTATAGCACCTCACTGTATAGCCTAGACTTTCCTCACACTCATGGTGACCCTAATGTATAGGATTCTTAGAGAATTACTTTACCTCTTATTTCTGCTCATCCCAAATACAGGAGATATGTTTGATTCAACATTTGTGTCCTGCTTTAGACTCAAAGGAACTGGAACCTAATGAAGACTAACCAGAGAGCATTCATGTAAACTGATAAGGACGACAGAGGACAGGGATTGAATTCCTGAGCAGAAATAGTCACAGTCACTGAGCCTTGAGGATATTTGTCATGTATTTGGGGCATGACAATACTTTGGATGTGGAAACAGAACTCATTCTGGAAAACAATGACTCTAGTTCAGGACCTTTAAGAAGATCTGTTCCAGGGAGTCACTATGACGGTAGAGGCCTAATTGCCTCAGCATGGTGCTGGCTTTATGGGTGGTTGAAATGGACAAGCACGATTTAAATATTCATATATGATGTTAATGAATGATATCTTCTCTCTATGGAACTTGGAACACAACTGGCCTCTAATGTCTTATCTTGATGCCTTCTTAGTTGTGATTATTTTACTTAAAACACAATGTATAGGAAATAGCCTACATTGCTGGGCCAAGGTATTGGATTTGGGGGTTTTCAGAGTTTTTATCATAGTATATCAATTCATTAGTGCTTTGATCTTGTAAGCCTGCCTGTAAGAAATCAACATATTGTGTTGATTTTTTTCAGCCTATGTAATCTCTGATGGGACACATATAAAATGAGAGAATTAAGAATATTAAGTGGCAGAAGGATCAGTTGTGTTTGGAGAATTTCATGGTTAAGAAACAACTCATGTGGGAAAGAACTCTGTTGGTAACAAGTTTTATATTTCTCTCACAATTGAACATGCCATTGAGATTTCTTAATGCAACTCATAATGGAGGTGGGAGAGAATTAGTCAAGCATCCTAAGTTGGAAAAAAAACTCACCATCTGCCTCATTTTGCTAGTAGATTACAAATGAGAAAGATGACTTTATATTTATAAAAGTAAATCTTTTATTATTATGAAGATAGTTCAGATTGTTGACATTTTAAAAAATCCAAGAATTTCTTGTTTTGTATATTGCTATATTTCGTACATCTACCATATTAATTAATGCATAGCCTACACTTGGTAATTATTATTGAGGAAAGTAATTATTATATTCATTTGACCTTTCATTGACTTCTGAAACTAAGTCGCAGCAGTTTTCCATTCTCTGAGTACCAGTGCTCTATTCCTAAACAGTTTGCTCCACTAATCTTGTTTCCATGGTAAAATGAATCTGCATGTATTCTCTGGAGGTATGTAGGAGGTTGGCAGCATCTCCCTCAATTGTGAGGTCACCAGTAAGACCTGGCAGTGATGTGCTTCCCTAAGCTGCAGCTGTGCAGCTTCTCAGCGGTTCATTCAGCTCCACTTACAACACATAACTGGGCTGGAACTGCATGAGATAAGTGCTGCAAGTGCTCATTACCATGGTGAATAGTCCCCATCACTGCCTGACTAACCTTTTAACAGCCAGATATATCACTGAAGACATACCAGCTTACTCAGTGCTAGGGTGATTGGCAAGTTGGAAACCAACTTTCCTTTTTTGTTTAAGAAATACTATAGGTCAAGTAACATTAGTTAATCAATTTACATTCTTCTTCTGATCCAACAGTTTGGAACATGTAAAATTTTCTCATTTTCCACAAGAGAAGGCTACATGGTTATTGACTTTTTAATAATTGTAATTGGAGAAAGCATCTATATGTTCCTTAGTTTGGGTATTGCTGTTGAATTTAACAAGAGCCCAGCACCTGTTTATCACTATGCAGAGCACTTCTTAGACAAGACAGTAGAGTCCTCAGAGCTTATACCTCTCTTTTCAGAGATACTTGTAGAAAGCTAATTTTGATTTTTCCTGAAAAAATTAATTTAAGTATAAAATGACTGCTTTTCTTTCACTCTTCGTTTCTGGTTCTTTCTCTGCTTCTCTGTCTTAGGGTGCTGAGGGTTTGGTTTTAATCCTCTTTGTTCTGACTCTGTACTCTTTCTCCACAGCATTATACATTCTGTGGATTGAAATTTTATCTTTTGGCAGCTCCCACAATTTTTTTGGTAGCTTGACTTCTGCATATGGAAATCTCACAGATAAATCAAACCTCCCAAGTTCTCACCGGAAACTTCTACTCTCTGTAGCTACAAGCCAGTTCATCTAAAAGATCTGACCTTGATGTACCAATTACAAACTCTTATCTTCTCTTCTTGGGTCTTCAAGCCAGAAGCTCTGTAGTCACCCTTAATCATTCTGAGCTCTGTTCATTTCTGAACTTGGTATCGCATCATTAACAAAGTTGGGTGATTGCCTTTTGGTTTGGGTGAGAGTCCAAAGCAAACCTGAAATGTGCTGAATTTCCTTCACCTCTTTAGCCACCATGATCTTGCACCTGGCCTATTGGGACAGACTTCAAATTGGTCTGCCTCACTTGGCTTTTATTTCCATTTATAGAACAAGAATGGTTTTCTTTGGAATTTATATACGATTATGACGCCCGGTGCCATTTGTTTCCAGTCATCTCTCCAGCAAATCTGAAATGTTACACGGTCCTTAAGGGGTTCTTGTCAAGGTCATTAGGGGTGCTTGTCATAGTCATTGTACTCTGCTGACCTGGCTTTTCTGTTGGTGATGCTCAGTGTGACTCCTGACACTGCTGTGGTTGCTACATCACTTGCTGGTTTGTTACCTACTTCCTGGCTTGTCTCTAGGTTTTCCTCACTGCTCGCTGCTTACTGCTTTTACCACCATAGTGCCTCCAAACAAGTGTCCTGTCTCTCCCTCTTTCCATCTGTTAAAGTGCACCTGCACATGCATACACACATGTGCCCAAACATGCAAACACACATACAAATATTACACTTATGAATTATATGCATACATATATAATTTTAAAAACTGACAACTACTTTAAGAATTATAATGGAAAAATTACTGTTGCATCCTTAATTTCTGCCTTCCTGGAGCAATTTCTTTTCTTTGGGACACTGGTCTCTGTATAGTGATGTTATATTACCATGTTTAAGTAAATGTTTTATTCTGGCATATATACATGGGATGCAAATATTTGTTACAAATAATAACCTAAAAGTGTTTACTTTTGTGACATTGGAACATATAAACAGATTCCCTCCTAACACATCTTCCAGGTCACATGTGTCACATGCCTGGGCATATGACACTCTCCTGCTTAAATGCCACCTTTTCCTCATTTATGTTCTTTTTCAAATGAAATGACTGGCTATATTTTATTGTAGGTCTTGTCTCAAATGCTGTCTCCTTAGAAAGGCTTTATTGTACCACCCTCTCTCCTAGAAGCGTGTTTATTTCTATAATGACACTTTTCACAATTTATAATCCTTTAAGTGTATTTTCTGAATCTGTGATATTATTTTTGGTATGTGCCATAGTATATCAGATTAAACAAAGATAGGCACCAAATGTTTTTATCATTGGATCCTCTGAGTCTGGCCCACTGCTTGCTGTGTGCCTGGTCTCCAATAAACACATCAAGTCATCAGGAAGTTACGGTGCAACTGTAGCTTTTGGCTAGACTGGTTATAAACCAAGAGACAGATTACAAATTGATTTCCCCACCATTAGCATGATATTTTTTCCAATTTAAATTCTCCTCAATGTCCCAAATAATTCATTAAAAAATCATTATAAGCAATGAGCTATGTAAGTGAACAGATATACAAGTATATGAAAATCAAACTCTTCCTTTGATATAAATGAAAAGGGAAGTGATAACAAATAACAATCACAAAAGAATCTGTCATTTGGACAACACATTTTAAGACAAGCAATTTATTTCTATTAGAGCAATCCTTGCCAGTTCTACTTCAGTTCTTTAAACAGAGGCCAAAACACAATTGTCATTAGATTCATGATTTTATATGTATGTGCATGTGTGCTCATGTATATGGAGGCCAGAGGAAAACCTCAGTGTCATTTCATAGTTTTGATGGCCAGATAGCCCCGAGGATTTGCCTGCCTGCAAGTCCCCAGCACTGGGATTACCAGTGTCTGCTGCCACCACCTGCCCCTTTCATGAGAGACCTGGAGATAGAATCAGGGCCTCATTGTTTGCA
This sequence comes from Rhizomys pruinosus, assembly GCA_009823505.1. Lineage (NCBI taxonomy): Eukaryota > Metazoa > Chordata > Mammalia > Rodentia > Spalacidae > Rhizomys > Rhizomys pruinosus. The sequence goes on along the minus strand of VZQC01007170.1, from coordinate 968,247 downwards.
AGACAAACACTTCATCTAGCCGTTGCCCCAGCCTCAAGAAGAGACATTTTTAAATCAGCTTTTCGATTTATATTTCTATTGCATGCTAGGAAAAGTCAGGAAAGCACAATGGTTTATAAGAGAATGGAAGAAGAAAGCATGTGTTTTCATTGTTGGGAGATAAATCTGTTCTTGTGTAAATATTATGTAAATAAAATATGACAATGTTGAAAGAACATAACACAAGAAGCCAGCATGAGGCAGTCTGTAGTAAAATCTGTAACGCTATCCAAGAAAAGATAAAGAATGTGAAAGTTAAAGGAGACCTTCTTCAGGGTTTGTTTTTAAATGTGAATCCCAGAGGTGATCCAGCTGTGGAAGGTTCCTGGGCCTTTTTCTAATAATCTTCTCTCTTTTTATCACTCCTTCAGCTGTGCTGACATCCTATTTCCTCAGCAATGCTGTCTCTGCTCTGTTTCCACATGTGGACCTGCCTAGAAGGCCCTTCCGCATAGCCTCGTCCAGCCATCTTTCTCAGACGTTCCCTCCTCCATCCCACGTATTCTGTATGTTGGATTTGGGATGATTCGTTTTCCTTTTTAAATGTCCCATGATTTTAAATTTCTGGTGTTATGATCAGAAGACTATTTAAAAAATAAATCAGGTCAGGTCAGAGACATAAAAGAAAGATAAACTAAAAACTTGAAACTTTCTCCCAAATCTTCTATGGGAGAATTATTGGGAACCTACTCACAGAGCCTGGGGAAACTTCTGCTCTTGGAAAGCCAGTATGCTTTGGCAGCTAAGAAGTCCAGCCACAAGAAACAGCTCAAGATAAAGTTCAGAGTCCTCAGTGAATTATTTTCTCCTCTGCATTGTGAGAGATGAGTCCTGGCCTTGCTGTTGATACTAAATTTTGGATGTCTACCATCTGTGAGGTGTTGTGCTTGACATCCAAATCCTTAGTGAGAAATTTTTTAAAGATGAGGATTATTTGAAATAACAATCACATGGCAAGTTTAGATTTTTGCAGATAGCATCCCAAAGGCAGTATGCTCTTAGAGCCAGGCAGTCTTTGATTTGAATCCTGTCATCACCACATGCTGATTTGTAATCTTAGGACACAGTAAATCTTTTTGAACCTCTCTTTTTCAGCTATAAAACTAGTGAATGAGCAAATGTGTCTCAAGATCAGTGTGCAGATTAAATGAGGTAATGTGCCTAAAGTACTTGCCACATAAAAATGCAATCTCGTATTCTTGATAAAGTTTAAATATAAAGTGCTATTAGATTTTGGGTAAGTAGCAAGTGGCTGAATAGCAGAAATACATACTTTGAGATGAAGTGTTTGTTTGGAAAGAATAATGATTCACAAAAAGTGAGATAATGGAAGTGAAAGAGAAAGAGAATGGTTCTTGAAAGGAATCTGTAGACTGGGGGATTTTGGAATTATCTATAGAAGGTGCTTTCTAACCAATGAGTGTTAGACACAGAGAACAAGACCAAGTAGCTTGTGGGCTGGAGAGATAGCCTAGCGGTTAAGAGCACCAGCTGCTCTTGCAGAGGACCCAGGTTCGATCCCCAGCATCCACATGTTGGCTAAGAACCATCTGTAACTCCAATTCCAGGGGAACTCCAGTTCCAGGGGAATCCAACACCCACTTCTGACCTCCACGGCATTGCACGACATGGGTGTACAAACCTACATGCAGACAGTACGTTCATACACATACAAAAATAAATAAAAATTTAAAAAAAGAAGTAGCTTGTAAAGGCCTAGAGAGATGGCTCAGCAGTTAGGAGCACTGGCTGCTCTTGTAGAGGACCTGGGCTTGGTTCCCAGCAACTCCATGGCAGCTTACAACCATCTGTACCTCCAGTTCTAGGGGATCTGATGCTCTCTCCTGCACTCCATGTGTGTGTAATGTGGGTAATTTGCCTGCACTTAGATACATGCAGGTGAAATGCCTACACATTTAAAATAAAAATAAATCAAACAAAAGAAATCATTTATAGAGAAGACAAGAACTGTGGGATGAAAATGTTAGGAAGTTATGGCTGTCCTTGTAATAGCACATGGGTCACAATGTTTGAAGGTTATATTGGGACCAGGAGTTTAATAAAGGTAGAATTGTTAGTAATATTGAAATGGGAGCAAGTATAGAATAATGTTTTAAGCCAGAAATTGTGTTGGCAATTTGGAGGCTTAGTGCTGTCCCTAATATTCACAATAACCATCTCATGAATTTGAGCAACCTGTGTAAGACTTCTAAAGCTAGGTTTCCTTACTTTAACATTTCAATAATTCCCAGTTGATTTCTAAGTTTTCTTCTATTATTATCTTTTACAATTCCTTTTGAAGATCTTTGGCTGCGAAAGAAAATAGAAAGATTTTTATAGTTTTGTTCCCTAAAAAGTTTTCCTGAAGATAATACTTGGCCACATGAGAAAGGCCACACTGGAAGAGATGAAGTTCTAACTTTTCTCCAGAGAAGACATAGGGGCCTGAATAGATGCTGTTCAGTGCAGTATATTGATGTGATCACTTTTATCTCAAAAGACAACAAACTCTCAACTAATACTGAGCACCTGTGCAAGAAGAGCCTTCTGTATTGAGGATAAAATCTGTGGGTTGTGCCAAAGCCCTTCCCCCAAGAAGCTCTTGATTCACTTAGAGCAAAATAAGATGATTATACACTAGACTGAGAAGGGTAATAACAGAATATAGGATGTATAAAAATTTCCAGAAAAAGACAGTGCACTGTTGCTTTTATGAGAAGATGATATCAAGATTTTGAAGATATGATAGCTGTGCACAGAGACAGGGACACTTTGGAAAAGAGTACAACATCAACAACAGTTCAGATGCGATGACACAAGTAAAAGGTATTTTGAAAGACATTTTAGTATAATGCTTGCTTACACATTGGAGTTATGTGACTTGCAATTAGTAAAATTGTACCTCCATTAGCAATTTAATCTGTAATCCTGAGTGCATAAAGCAGACACTGAAAGTGCCAATTCAGAAGATCTGTTCAGCACAGACATGTGTCACAAATGTATGTTTGTACAGATTTATATGTACATAGGGAGTACACAACTGCTTGAAAACTCACCCCCAATTCTGTACCATTCAAGTATCATTTTATTTGATTAAAATTCAAGTACCATTTTATGTGATTAAACATAGGGCAAAAATGGCATTATACTTTGCGCCAAGCCCTGTATTGTGTTTACAATTTAAGGCCTAATATTTACATAATAACATACACATTATAACATTATCTGCCTCAGAATATGTAAGAAAACAAAGCCAAACAATGCAAATTAAGATTGCAGAGCAATCCCCCTGTATTGCATTTTTCACTCAGGGTTGCTTTAGCTATTCAGGGTCTTTTGTTTTTCCATATGAATTTAAGGATTTTTTTTCCAAATCTGTGAAGAAGCTCATAGGGAATTTGATTGGGATTGCATTGAATCTGCATATCAATTTGGGTGAAATGAGCCTTTTTACTGTATTAATTTTCCTAATCCATGAGCATGGGAAGTCTTTCCATATTTTAATGTCATTTTCAATCTCCTTCAGGGGTTCAAAATTTTTGTTGTAGAGGTCTTTGGTATTTTTGATTAGGTTTGTTCCCAGATATCTTATTATTTTTGAGGCTATTGTGAGGCTATTCCTTCTCTACTTGTTTATTGTTGGTGTAAAGAAAGGCTACTGATTTTTCTAGTTTAATTTTATAGCCCAACACTTTACTAAAACTCTTAATGTTTCTAGAAGTTTTCTGGTGAGTTTTTAGCATCCCTTAGGTAAACTATCATATTATCTGCAAAAAGGGATAGCTTAACTTCTTTTCCGATTAATACTCCTTTAATTTCCTTCTCTTGTCTTATTGCCCTAGCAAGTGTTTTGAGCACTATGTTGAAGAGGAGTGGCGATAGAGGGTCACCTTGCTGGGTTCCTGCCTTTAAGGGAAATGTTTCCAATTTTTCTCCATTTAGGATGATGTTGGCAGTGGGTTTGCTATATACAGCTTTGATCATGTTGAAGAATGTTCCTTTCAGTCCTATTCCCTCTAGGCCTTTAAACATGAAGGTATGCTCGGTCTTGTCAAAGATCTTGTCAAAGGCTTTTTCTGCATCAATTGAGATGACTGTGTGGTTTTGTCTTTCAGTCCATTTATGCATTTATGATATTTATTGATTTACATATGTTGAACCATCCCTGGTACAAATTCAACCTGGTCATGATGGATGATCTTTTTGATGTGGGTCTCTATGTGATTTGCAAGTATTTGTTGAGAATTTTGGGATCTATGTTCATTAGTGAGATGGGTCTATAGCTTTCTTTTTTGCTTGCATCTTTGCCTGGTTTTGGTATTAGAGTGATGCTGGCTTTATAGAAGGAGTTTGGGAGAATTCCTTCTCTTTGTATCCTTCTAAGTAACAAACCTGTTGACCAATGGAACAACATTGAAGATCCAACTTGACCTCATACAATTTCAGCCACCACATATTTGACAAAGGGGCAAAAAACCCTCAATGAAGGAAGGATAGCATCTTCAGCAAATGGTTCTGGCAAAATTGAATCATCATCTGTAGAAGAACAAAATTAAACCCCTGCCTCTCATCCTGTACAAAAATCAACTCCAAGTGGATCGAAGATTGCAACGTAAAACCTGAAACCCTGAAGGTGATAGAAGAAAAAGTTGGCAACAGCCTACAAGACATAGATGTAGGAAAAGACTTTCTAAATCAGACAGCAGCTACACAGGAAGTAAGGTCAACAGTTGACAAATGGGACCTCAAAAGCTTCTATACAGTGAAAGAAACAATCAAGGAGGTGAAGAGAAAACCCACAGAGTGGGAGGAAATCTTTACCAGATCTTTATCAGTGATACATCTGACCGCATTAACATAAAAAATGTATAAACTTCTCAAAAAACAAAGAAGTAAGGAGACAAATGACCTACTCAAAAGATGGAGTAAAGAGCTGAACAGTCTTCACCAGTGAGGAATTAAAGATGTCTGAGAAACATCTTAAAAAGTGTTCAATATCATTAAAAATTAAGGAAATCAAATTAAAACCAGTCTAAGATACCATCTCCGTCCAATACAGCTAGCTAAGATCAAGAAAACAAAAGCAACAGATGCTGGAGAGGTTGTGGGGAAAGGGGAAGACTCATCCACTGCTGGTGTGAATGTAAACTTGTACAACCACTATGGAAAACAGTATAGAGAGCCCTTAAAAGACTTGGAATGAGCCTACCACCCGACCCAGTCATACCACTCCTGGGTGTACACCCCAAAGACTCATCCTACTGCAAAGATACATGCACATCCATGTTTACTGCAGCTCTCTTTACAATAGTGAAGAGCTGGAACCAACCCAAATGCCCCTCAACAGATGAGTGGATGACAAAAATGTGGTACATCTTCACAATGGAGTACTTATTCAGCAGTAAAGAAAGAAGGCATGGGGCTGGAGAGATAGGCTAGCGGTTAAGAGCACCGACTGCTCTTGCAGAGGACCTGGGTTCGATCCTCAGCACCCACGTGGTGGCTAAGAAGTGTCTGTAACTCCAATTCCAGGAGAACTCCAGTTCCAGGGGAATCCGAGACCCTCTTCTGACCTCTGCAGCATTGCACGACACAGATGCACAAACCTACATGCAGACAGTACATACACATACAAAAATAATAAAATTAAAAAAAAAGAAAGAAGGTATTATGAACTTTGCAGGTAAATGGATGGAGCTCGAAGCCATTATGCTGAGTGAAGTAACACAGACCCAGAAAAACAAGTGCCAAATATTCTCCCTCATTTGTGGATGCTAACACCAAATCTACCAGAGGAAAGGCAAGCTGAATGACGTTATTGTTATATTTCTGTTTATCTGAAAGCAACTATGTTGTTATAATATGAAATTCTCAACGGGCTCTAGAATCTACCCACCAATTATTTTCAGACTCTGTAATTACTGTATATGGGTGGAGAGTATGTATTCATATTTTAGAATAATATAAAATTAATGGAGGAAAATGTGAATTCCTAAGCATAAAAAAAAGACTGAGAGAAAGATGCAGGACATGTATGGCAGAATCCATTATCTGGAGTGGGGCTGTGGGACGGGAAAGGGGAATATGCTTGAACTAAATTGAAAAATGATGTATGAAATACACAAAACATTAATAAAAAGATTTAAAAAATTTCAGAGAGCATCAGATATTTGCCTACGACGTTTTGATAACCATTCACTGTTGCCAACTCCTTTCAGCAACTTCTGAACCAAAAGTAAAACACTTGTATTTCTGTTATTGTCTCACTGTTTCTGGGATTATACCATATCTTGGGAAAATAGACTGATTAGCATAAGATATTCCAAACCCCAGTCTTCCTTTCCCATCAAGATGATACCATTTGTTGTTGTTGTTGTTTTGATTAATTTCCGTTTCTCTCTCAAGTCTTGCAGCTTTTTGAATTTTTACTTAAGACTCTGTATCAGCCTTGCTGCAGCCCCCAGGGCCTCACCCCCAAAGGAACATCCTGATATTATCCAAATCCTTTTAGTCTTCAAGACCATTCTTATATTCTGAAATTATTGTGATCCTTTAGTTCTTTTGGCATACTAAAATCTTGCAATTATAATTAATAAATGCATATTTATGCTGTTAGTATGCTGTTTACATCAGAATACAGTTGATGAAAGGCTAAATCAAGCAACTCAGCATAACAATGATCTAAGTTTTTGAAATTGGAATCTTGAAAATATTTTCATTTTCTCTTTTAGAATTTCTTAAGATGTATCTTGTTCTTATCAGCAGCCCCCTACTCCTTCCAGATTCACCCCACTTCCTTGCACACTCAACTTCCTGTTTTTCTTTTGTCCAATTTGTGTTGAGTCCATTTTGTGTTGCTCAAATATTCTTGGGTATGGAGCTTGCCGTGGAGTGCATTGGCCACATCTTTAAGTAAAGCCGACTCTGCTTCCCCGGCAGTGACCAGATGCCAGAGGCTCCTTGGCTAGTGCTGGGACTTTGTGCCCAATTTCCTTCTCCATGCTGGAATATTGCCTGGTTTGAGCTTGAGCAAGACTTGTGCATGCTGTCACAATTACTGAATCTCTCTGTACAACTGCCCCACTGTCTGAAAAGTACTGCTTCCTTGTAGTCACCCACCATCTCAGATCAATATTTATGCCCTCTTTTCTGAGCCTTAGGGGAGGAGTGTGATCTAGGTGCTCCATTTAGGGTTGAACACTCCGCAGTTTCTTTTTAAATGTTTATATATTATGTTTATTTTATGCATATGAATGTACTGTTTGCATTTGTGCTAAGTACACCCATGTCGTGTAGTTCCCACAGAGGTCAGAAGAGGGCTTCAGATTCCCTAAAACTGGAGTTATGCTATGTGGATGCTGGGATTTGAACTTGGATCCTCTGCAAGAATAGTGAGTGCTCATAACCGCTGAGCCATCTCTCCAGCCCAGCTCTGAAGTTTTTTATTCTCTGAACATTGCCTAGTGATGAGTCTCTATGTTCATCATCATCTACTGCTAAAAGCAGCTTCTCTAATGAATGTTGAGAGATTCACTGATCCATGAGCACAATTTTAATATTATGTCCACTTAGCAAAATAATTGCAGTACGATCTCCCTTAAGCCTATGATATATCTAGTTCAGGTCCTTGAGCCCAATTATGGTGCCAGGTATGGCCTCCATTTCATGTGAAGGCCTTGAATTCAGTCAAAGTGTTGTACAAGACCTACAGCTGGTTAAGATTGTTGATTACTTTTTCCTGCAGTGCTGTGCATAGCACCTTCTAGAACTTTTAAAGCAATTAGTAGGGATAAGACTTCCAGATCAGTATCAGCTTGATTCATTCGTGTTTTGTGAATTGAGTGTGTGTCATTTTCAGTAATGGGGTCTTACCTTCAGGTTCTGGAGGTTAACCAAGAACCATGGCAATAGCCTCTATTGTTTGGGGTTCTGTGGGTTCCCACTGGCCGACAACACAGAGAGGTAACCCCACTCATGGTTACTGAGGTTTGTGCTTGCTACGATGAGGTGCAGGCATTGTCCCCTCACTACAGTGGAAATATATTTAGTCTCTCTCTACATATCATTCACATCTATCAAGAAAAATGAAATTTTCACATAAATGGATGGAACTGGAAGCAATCATCCTGAGTAGGATAATGTAGAGTCAGAAAAGTTAACTCTGCACACACTCACTCCTCTACCCCATTCTCTCATCCCCCATCACATTTAATTCTTCATGTTCCATCATTCCCATTACTCTTCACATCAGTGTGTTCTCTCTTCCTTCCCTTGAAAGGTTCCCTCTCTCCCATGATCCTTTACTAGCTTCCTGAACTCTATGGGCATTCTACATGGAACAAATATCTAAAGACTCAAAGCTGCCATTTACGTATGAGTGAAAATGTGATGCTTCTCTTTCTGGATCTGATAACCCCACTGGGAGTGATTGTTTCCACTTCCATCCATTTATGTGAACATTTCATAATTTTATTTTTCTTAGTAAATGTGAATAATATTCCATTAGGTAAATGTATCATTTTTTTTTTTATTTTCTATGGCAGTTCATAGACTTTACTGTGACCTCCCAATGTCCTCCCACTCTGGAAAAATGAAATATGATTTCCTCTAGGTCCATCCATCTCACAATTTTTAAAAAACTTTATTATTTTTGTGTGTATGTTCATGTGTGTGGTGATATATGTGTGCTTTCTTATGTGTGGAGGCCAGTGGACAACTTCAGGAGCCATTCTGGTTTTAGATACGAGGAGGGTGCTATGGTTCAGGTATTTATGTGCCTGTATGATTTTTGGATTCTACACACACATGGCTGTTTCCTTTAACAAATAAATGTGCCTATCAACTCCTAACAAAGCTGTTTTGCAACCCCATGAGTAAGGTAACTATCTTCTTATGAGTGAGGATACATATGTAGGCCAGAGTTCAACAACTTGTATCTACCTCTATTGCTTGGTTCTTGAGGCAATGTCTGAACCTGGAGATTATACATTCCACAAGACTAGCTGGCCATCCAGCTCCAAGGTACACCTCTCCCCACCTTCTCAGTACTAGGACCCCAACTTAGCTTTCTACATAGGTGTTACTGATTCATTTTCAGCTCTGCACATTTGCACAGCGAGCACTTGAACTACCAGGCCATCTTCTCAGCCTCTACCTTGTGGATTTTGAGACAGAGTTTCTTACTGGGCCGGAACTGGCCAAGTAGGATAAGCTGCCCAGTTAACAGCAAGGACCTGCCTGCTTCTGCCTCTCCCCCCCCCCCCCCCCTCACCGCAATGCCAGGAAATCTTTACCTGGATGCTTTAGTTTGAACCCAGGTACTTGCGCTTGTAAGTCAAGTACTTTTTTTAGTGATTGCCTCGACCTTTCAAAATTCTTAGATAGGATCTCTCTGTAGCCCCAGGTAGTCTGGAACTGCCTCTTTAGGCCAGGCTGGCCATTAATATTTGGCCCCTAAATATATGCCAATTTTTCGCTGTTATTTTTGTTGTTGTTTTTTTTTGAGACAAGGTCTCCTTGTTTTCTCAACTGACCTGGAACTCACTATGTTGTCCAGGCTGGCTTCGATCTCATAGAGATCCCTCTTCCTCTGCCTCCAGACCTCTGGAATTAAAGGCATCGTACCCTGATGACTTTATGACTTTAATTTTGAAATTAAAGAATAGATGACAGCAAAATGATCTGTATTTTGACAGAGATAAAGATAGAAACAACTATTAACTTTATTCTCTTACTTTAAAATATTTCAAAATATTTTTGAAAATCCCAAAATAGAAAATTGGGGAGAAAAATGATTCTCTTTGGAGTGCAATGGTGCATTGAGATATTCATATGAGCTTTTATTTCCATCTAAGTTGTTTGCACTAAAACCAATGGGGTTTATCTGCATTTTTTGAATACCAGGCACTTGTGCAGAGAGGCTAATACAGGTTTGTACTTTTTCACAGCTTGTAAAATCACCATGCAGATAAAACCTCTGCCTCCTGAGAACTGGACTAAAGGCTTGAATCACCCCCACCCAGTCTTGATGCCTAATATTCTTAAAGAATCATTAGAATAAAGTTTTACCCCAAGAAGGGTATAATGCCTTTAATCCCAGGGGTCTGGAGGCAGAGGAAGAGGGATCTGTATGAGATCAAGGCCAGCCTGGACAACATAGTGAGTTCCAGGCCAGTTGAGAAAACAGGGAGACCTCGTCTCAAAAAAAAACCAACCCAAAAATAACAGCAAAAAATTGGCATGTATTGGGGGTGAAATATTCAAGGCCAGCCTGGCCTAAAGAGGGAGTTAGAGGCTGCCTGGGGCTACAGAGAGACCCTATCTCATAAACAAAACAAAAAATCTTAACCCTGCATTTTAGGTTGCAAGAAATCTGGGCAAAGGATAGAGGGAAGGACAGAGAGAGGTGGGGAGGTTGCACACTCCAGTTCATCAGAAGTATTTTAATGTTATGAAGCCCTCAATACTATGAAGTTGATTGGGACTCTAAGATGTCCCTGTGTCTTATAGGAGTTTGGTAAAGGATAATGAAGCGATGTGCTGGCATCAGTCCCTGTTTCTCTGCAGAGAACATACTGCTCTCTAACAGGGTGAAGAGTCCCATCCGAAGTCAGTGGCTGCAGAAGCTGAGAAAGCAGGAACACACTGGGGATGGGCTCGTTCATGTATATAATAACTGCTTCTTGACTACTTGGTGGGGGGGTCTTTCGCTGTCCTCGAGAAAAGAAAAACAGAACAACACCGTGATATTCTAATATGTATAAAATACTGCATTATTAAAAATCTCTTCCATGAATTTATGGGAAATGCATTTGTCCATGTAAATATATGTGTTCTTCATCTTCACTTTGGAAAATTTATTATGTCTGAAGAAATTATTATGCTACATATATGTGCACAAAGCGAAAATGAGCTACACATATTTTTCATGTGGTTAATGTGAAACCATATTACGATCATCATATTAGCAGAATTGGGCTTGGATAATGCATGTTTTAGGAAAATATTTCTATAAAAATGCTTGCTAAAATGGTCACAAAGTTACATGTATGCTATTTATAGAGTTAAATAGTAAAAACTTAAATTCAACTTCTGACAGTTCTATGGGAAACATTTTCTAATTTATGTTCCAAGATAAGGAAACAAACAAATGATCAGGCTTAGTCTCAACATACAACAAAAATACCAATTGCATTTTTATTGATCATAGTGATAGTATAAAATTCTTAATTTTACATTGCCAATTTAATGACTCTAAACCTATTACGACATGAAATTTGTATATGAAAGTCATGCTCCAATTCTACAATTCATCCTCAAATGTTTCAAGATTGTTGAGTGGAACTTTTAATGACATTTTATATATTAATTTCATTCCTGTCTCCCTCATCTGCCCTGGTATTTTACTTGAATTACTTCATTAAGATTGTCAAGGAGTTGGACCTTAGCATATGCAATTAAAAACTGTGATGTTGTTCCTCCACATGCTGTTCATATAAGTGACCCCATGGGTCTCCCAAAGTCAGCCTTTAACATTCCAGAATTTTTACTGTGCATCTGTTACTGGCACGGAGCCTCCCACCCACACACAGGCTAAAACGAACTAAATGAATTTTATGATAGTCCAATAAAGTACCTAAAGATGAAGTAATAAAAGGGGAAGACAGTTACCTTACTCATAGGCTTGCAAAACAGCTTTGCTAGGAGTTGATAGGCACATTTATTTGTTAAAGGAAACAACCTTGTGTGTGGAGAATCCAAAATCAAATAACTTTTAAATGGTATTTCTTACATATCTTTGTGTTATATATTCCAGATGGGATTTATACAACTCAATGAGGACTTCATATTTATTGAGCCATTCAATGATACAACGGCCATAACAGGTCATCCACACCGCTTGTACAGGCAGAAAAGGTCCACAGAGGAAAAAGTCACCAAGAAGTCAGATCTTCAGAATCATTACTGTGGTGTCATTTCAGGTAATTCTTTCTCTTGAAAGGATTTCACTCAATGTGCAAAGTGAAAGGAATCCTTTAAAACATTCTGTCTCTGTCTCTCTGCATTTCTCTTCCTTAAGGACACATTCTCATTCATTCATTCATTCATTCATTCATCTCTCTCAGATTTATTTATTTTCAAAATAAAATTTTCATTTGCTTATTAACAATTAGATATATCTATATTAGTCATCATTTAGTGTTTCTATGAAGTACTGTATTTTAATATCAAATGATGGAAATTCAAAAGTTATCACAGACCAGCTGGTCGTGGTGGTGCACGCCTTTAATCCTAGCACTCAGGAGGTAGAGGCAGGCGGATCTTTTTGAGTTCAAGACCAGCCTGGTCTACAGAGTGAGTTCCAGGACAGCTGGGGCTACAGGGAGACCCTGTCTCGAAAAGACCAAAAAAAAAAAAAAAAAGAAAATACCAAAAAACAAAAGTTATCACAGACCAACATATTAACATGCATGAAACATTCTTGAATTATGAAGTCTTACTTATGGAGTACTTTTCACTGCACTGAAATATAAATGAATGACAACATTCCAGATCTTCCAAAACTGATACTGAGAATTCATGACCTTAATTAAATCCACTTTTAGCAGAACTTCATAGATATCTCTTTACATTGACTAGAACAGACCCTCGTTAAAAAAAAAAAAAACTATGTAAATATCATCTTGGGAGTTAAGCTTAGGAGCAGAAGTGGGAGAATGAAAAGGATTTATACTTTTAAATTTTGGTCTCTGTTCTGAATCTCTAAATCTGGAAATTTTCAGAGGCTCATAAACATTCCAGCCATCAAATCTTTAAAACTTACAAGTTCACAGAAATAAGATGCGGATGTCTGCTTTGTGTATTTTCTTATGACCTTTAGGTAGAAAATTGTGGTGTTTGCAAGAATGGTAAGAAAAATGAATGGTTTTATTTGTCTGGAGGATCTGGATCCCATGGCCAACAGCAGACTAAGACATCTGTCTAAGAAAACTCTGTAAACATTTAGTGCATTCCATCTCATTGATCAGTCACTAATTGGAGAGTATTTTCAATTATAAATGTAAGGAATATGAGTTTTAGAAGGATTTTCAGTGTAATGAGCTTAAAATTAGACCACACTTTTTAAGAGTTGATATAATTAGTATGTCAAGATATAAATTCTAAAACTGATTGTGGATTTGAGGCTAGGTTTCTGAAGTGTGGCAATAATTTAACATTTGCAGAGATCACAGTTGTCTAAGGTGTTCATATGCAGAAAAAGAATATGCTGTGCTTTGTTTAGAATAATTTATTTCAGATTCGAAAGAGCGTTAATTGCCAGAAGGACAAGACACCCTGCTAGTTAATGCATTCTAGACAAGATAAAGAATCTGTACCAATGAAACCTCCATAGTGTGGTAGGATGAGGAGGTCTGCATAATGACAAACCAGTTGACTTGCCAAGGTGGATGGAGGATATTTCATGGGGTGGTCACTCAAGATGAAGAGCTACAGGAATCAACAGATGCTGAAGGAGGGAGAATCAGTTTTCTTCCAGGAACTAGCTCCTTGAGGAGATTTATCGTAACCCCAAGTAGGCAGATCAGTAGAGGTACACATAAAGTGACCACTAATGGACTCACTGCATATATAGATATATAATATATATAATTATATTATATATATAATATAATTATATTAAAAAGAGGACAGGAATTTAAGGGAGAAACACAGGAGAAGTTGGAGGGGTACTGGAAAAAATAGAAATAATGTAAATATAACACCTATGCATGAACTTCACAAAAATAAAATAAGTGAATTCTACTTTCTTTTGTGAAAACTCATACCAGTGCATGGAAAATTCTTCAGCAGTGACTAAGTGAGACTCTCTCCACGTCCTACTCAAGGCACCAGTTTGGACCATGTTAGAAACATCCTCTTCCCTATTTTAGGAATTGTAAATTCAAAGGAAAAAAAGGGGACAACATTATGAAGAAAAGAAGAAGGTATTTAGTATGGTGACATTCTAAAAATAACAGCAATAACTTGGATGCCGTTCACTTATAAAAGACTGCACTGTATAAGTTACCCTGAAAATCTGCATTGTATAACCTTTACATCATAGTAAGTTCCAGAGAGTCTTATTATTCCTGAACACTGCAGACACAATACAGGCTTTCTGTGCCATTCTACATTGACAAGCAACTTCTAGACAGTTCTTGGGTTTTTTTCTATTATTATTATTATTATTATTATTATTATTAAACTTTTTCCATAGGTCATACATCATTTCTCGATGGAATCTAGAGTCGCTTCCCTTTCCATGGCCCCCACCCCACCTGAGTCTTGCATCTTTTTCCAAGTCTTTTCAGAGTTTTTTTTTCTTTTGTTGATGTTCTCTCCAACTTGTATTGCTACATTATATATACATATATATACATAGTGATATATATATACATAAATATACACATACATACATACATACATACATACATACACATATCACTTGAATTGGAGGATTTTTTTTCTTCCCTATAAGATGTCATGTTTTCCTTAAGGAAGTGCTCAAAGGTTCCTCCTTGGCAATCCCAAGCAACCATCAATCCTGCACTTTTGCTCCACATTGGGGTATTTCCCTCCCATGGTCCCCCAAAATGAAGTCCAGTAGACATGCATCCTGTCTTGATCCCCCTGCACTGGCCTCTATGATACATCCCAGGTAGTCCAACAATGACAGTCTACACTCTGACCAGGCTGACATCCCCTTAGCTGTTTAGTCCATAAGCTGGGAATTTCAGTAGTCCCCATCTGGCATTGAAGATTTGGAGGATTCTTGGAGAGACATGAGTCCTTAATCCATATTAGGAGGTTAAAAAGCTGTGTCTCAAAGACAGTTCTTAGTTTTAATAGGTTAATAAAGCATATCAATTTGATTCACATTTGGCAAACACTTTTTATGATACATTACATAGTATGATTACACATTAATATTGACCTATTTGGGTCAAATACTTGCATGGAAATGGGGAATGCTATTTATCCATCCATAGCCTTATTGAGCTTTCCTTTTTGGGGGATGTTCATATTTAAAAATTTTTAATTTAGCAAAATCTAAAATTTTTTTTCATTGCTTCTTTTTCCTTCTTACTTTGAGCCTATTAACATAACATGGCTTAAATTTGGAAAATGTTATTATACTGTCCTTATACATTATAGGTATAAAATTTATTACAACTAGGTCTTTGTGATATACTTATGATTTTATTTATTTATTTATTTTAATTTTATTTATTTATTTTCTATGTGTATGAATGTACTATCTCCATGCAGGTTTGTGCACCCATGTCATGCAATGCTGTGGAGGTCAGAAGAGGGTCTCAGATTCCCCTGGAACTGGAGTTCTCCTGGAATTGGAGTTACAGATGGTTCTCAGCCGCCATGTGGGTGCTGGGGATTGAACCTGGGTCCTCTGCAAGAGCAGTTGGCGCTCTTAACCGCTAGGCTATCTCTCCAGCCCTACTTATGATTTTAATAACATAGGTGGATTAAATTTCTTTTTGATGATTACATTAAAATTTCCCTACAGACACCTTTCTACTCTTAGGATGACATTTTGTGCTTTTTTATAAAGTTACAAAGATGGGAAGGTAAACGAGGACTAAAAACATGGGCTTCAGATTCAAAACTGATGTTAAGACCCCAACCAGTCATTAATCAGTCCAGTTTATATTTTTTAAACCGTCTTTATCGAAATTGCAAAAATCAGCCCTCAAAGTTGTAGAGCTAGATGAAGAAAATTCTTATTCTTAAGAAGCAATGCTTTGGGGCTGGAGAGATGGCCTAGTGGTTAAGAGTGTGACTGCTCTTGCAGAGGACCCGGGTTCGATCCCCAGAACCCACATGGTGGCTGAGGACTGTCTTTAACTCCAGTCCCAGGGGAATCTGACACCCTCTTCTGATCTCCTTGGCATTGCATGACATGGGTGCACCAACCTACATGCAGACAGTACATTCATACACATAAAAAATTTTACAAAAATTTAAAAATAGAAGCAATATTCAAAACAAACTGCTAAATCAGCAATTAAATTGCATGGCAAGTATGATGACAATCTCATTACTCAAAATTCCTTCATGTGGGAAGCTAAACATCAAGGATGAAGTAAAACTTATTAAGACTTGAGGGAGAAAACTGAATGAAGCACATAAGTTAAGGGATCACACCTTGAGGTCAGGATGCTTGTGTCCACATCACTATGTTACCCTGCCTAAGTGTATGGACTTGGGAAACTCATTTCATCTCTCACATAAAATATTCAACTTGGGAACAGCAATACCTAAACCTCAAGGCTATCACTGAATTAAATGTAGTTATGTTGGAAAATGAAAAACACATGTGCAGTTTTTAGCATATGTTGTTAGATGTCAATGGGGCAAGATCATTTCAGGCAAAAGAGGCAAAATGTGAGGAAAAATGTAAAGGCTTGAGAAAGTGTCAGCCAAGCAGGCTGCAGCCAACGTTTGGCCTGGGTGAGATGCTGTCCTGGAAAATGTAGCTGTGTACTGGCTAACCATGGGACTCCTGTGCTCTCCAAGTGACACTGAGAGAGCTTACATTGGTTAACATTGGAGTGCAAACTTATTAGCATACCTAGGACATGACAATAAAATGGGGACATTTTAAGAGTTTAAGCAGGGCATGCCTATTCTGATAGCTGACTTAACCAGGCCAGCATTGTAATGGTTCTCATGTCTACTCAGAACTGGAGTGCAGATCACTGTCCTTGTAGGAGGGAATTAGGGCGAACACACATAGAGCATCTGTCTGTATACTTTTATATTTCTTCTCAGAGGGGAAGTGAGCAGCAATAATTGTGTTGTTTTTATGTGTACACATGGATAGAAAATGAGACAAAGATTTAGGAACTAAAGAGTGAGCTCAGCAGAGTTGTAGACTGTAAAGACATCAAAAGAACCAATATAATAAAAAGATTGCTTCAATATGCATGGCCCTCACACATAATGGCTAGACAATGTGGCTGAGTTTACCACAGAGACGAGAGTCTTTAGAAACCTAGAGTCTTCTCAATAGTTTATTTACATGCAACATGCAAATAAGAACACAGGAAGCTGGCATACTGGCTGACACTGGTTATTGGTGTCTGGCAGAGTGACGGAAGTGTGCTGTGCTGTCCTACTTGCTACGTTATCTGTCGACCAGTCAATACAGCTATAAAGCTCTCCTTATAAGCCAAGCCCCACTTACTGTTTTTGTTCTTTGAATTTTCTCCTGCTCTATTTAATTCATGTTTTCTTCCACTTGAGCCCCTGGTATATTGGCATTTTCTAGGGTGCCTTCTTTTCCTTTTGCATTTATTTTCATTTGCTTTCTCAAGGAGATGGAATTCACATTTGTGCATTGAACTTCATATTAATTTGTTCCCAACTGTGTCTCCATTTCAATCTCTATCCTGGCCTCTGGATATATAGTAGATTCTACTCAAGTGTTTGTCTTAGTACATCTGAAGCCGAAGCTATCAAAAGAAGTAAATGTTATTCATGATTAAAGAATAATTTCATAGTTATAATCTTGTCCTAATTTTTGGTAAAATGGTAGAAAAGTCTTATATCTTACAATGTGTCAATCCCCTTGGAGTTCACAGTGCTTTTAATTTAAACACTAGTTATATTTTCCTTCCTGTAGTTGAAATTGATTTATTTTCTTAAGATTAGAAAGTACCTGAGAGCCTTTAAGTAATTATCTTTTATGATAATTACTAACATTATCCAAGCAGGATTGAATAAAGCATTCTTTTGTTGAGTTCTATGAATCTGGGCCCTGAAGAGAAATCAAGCAGGATAGACAGAAAATGCCAACTGAGGCGCAGGAGGATTTCACAGACAGTAGGAAGGAAGCCTTCTTAGGTCCGGGAATCAAAGCAAGATCCAAAAGAATGGTCAGCTCACAGATTCCTCACAGCAAGGGAGCCTGTACTGATGTTAAAAGTCTGACATGGGGATCTGAGATCTCCTGAGAACAGCTGAATCAAGCACAGGTAGGTAGGTAGGAGCTGGGTGCTTCAGCAAGGCTGATTCTTGTTTGACTTGATTGAGTTAATCCCTTAATCCAGTTGTCTTTGGCCTAATTGGCTTTTGTGGCTGTGGGGGCAGAGTTATCTTCCCAGCTGGTATAAAAGGTAGGGTTGTGTGAGCCTTGAGATCTGAGATCTCCCAAGACCAGCTGAAGCCCAGGTACCAGGGCACCGGCTAAAGAGCAACCCCCACCCCACCCCCTCCATCCCTTGCCAACTGGGATTACAAAGGCATCTGAAGGAGGCAAGCAAAGCAAGCCTTCAACACAGTGAAGAGGCATTTGGAACTCACATTGGAATACAGGCAAGGAGAAGCCCATATGCCAGGAACACAAAGAAGAGACAACACAGGAAAGGGTCAAAATAATCCCGCACCAAGTTCTACCAACCCTTTGGAAGATTCCTACAGTGGGATCCCCCTGGGGATGGCCCAGCACACAGATATCAGAAACACAATTGTGAACATACTTAAAGAACTACAAGATTATAAAGAGCAAATCAAAGAACTAAGAAAAGTGAATAAAGAACTCAAGAAGGACCTAGAGAGAGAGAATGACAAACTCCAGAAGGAAGTAGAAACACTGAAAAGATCCCATGCTGAAAAAGATAAGGAAACCAACCAGCAAAGCAAAGAGCTACAGGAAGAGATTGAGAAGCTCCAAAAGGAAGTAGAAATACTAAAGAAATCAGAAGAGGAAATGAAAAAGGAACTCACACACTCATCCAATCAAGAGGAAAGGAATGGAAAAAGCCTCAGAAGCAGAATGGAGGAAGCAGAACAAAGAATATCAGCCCCGGAAGATAACACAGAACAACTAAAAACCTCAAGGAAAGATTATGAAAAATTTAAAAATACACAAAAGTGGAACAATCAGGAACTGTGGGACACTATGAAAAGATCAAACCAGGGCTGGAGAGATGGCCTAGTGGTTAAGAGCGCTAACTGCTCTTGCAGAGGATCTGGGTTCAATCCCCAGCACCCACATGGTGGCTAAGAACCGTCTTTAACTCCAGTTCCAGGGGAATCTGAGACCCTCTTCTGACCACATCAGCACCCCATGACATGGGCGCACAGACCTGCATGCAGACAAAAATCAGAGCAGAAATCAATGAAATAGAAACAAGGAAAACAATACAAAAAAATCAATGAATCCAAAAGTTGGTTCTTTGAAAGAATAAACATGATAGACAGACCTCTAGCCCAGTTAACCAAAGGAAAGAAGGAACAACTCCAAATCAATACAATCCATGATGCAAAGGGAAATATCACAACAGACAAGGAAAAGCTCCTGAAAATCATACGGGAATACTTCAAAAACCTATATTCTACAAGGTTTGAAAACCTAGAAGAAATGGATCTGAAATCCTGGGAATCACTAAAGCTCAAGCAAGAAGAGATCGGCAGCTTAAACAGACCGATAATACATGAAGAAATGGAAGGTGTAATAAGAAACCTCCCAACTAAAAAAAGCCCTGGCCCAGATGGTTTCATGGCAGAATTCTATAAAACATTTCAAAAAGACCAACCATTATTACTGAAACCGTTTAGAAGGATACAAACAGAGGGAATCCTCCCAAATTCCTTCTATGAAGCCAGCATCACTCTATTACCAAAACCAGGCAAAAATACAACCAAAAAGGAGAATAATAGACCCATCTCCCTAATGAACACAGATGCCAAAATTCTAAACAGGATACTGGCAAATCACATACAGACCCACATCAAGAAGATGACCAAGTTGGATTCATACCAGAGATGCAGGGATGGTTCAACATACGAAAATCAATAAACATCATCAAACACATAAATGGAATGAAAGACAAAAACCACACCACCGAAGCGTCCATTGACGCTGAAAACGCGCTTATGAAAAAATCCAGTCATCCCTCATGCTTAAAGTCCTAGAAGGAATTGATTGGAGTGGATAATTCCTCAATACAATTCAAAGCCATATACAGGAACCACAGCCAAATCAATAGCCTAAATGGTGTGAAATGACAAAAACATTCCCCTTTAAGGTAGGAACTCAACAATGCTCTCCTGTGACCACTCCCTTCAATATAGTGCTGAAACACTTGCGTAGAGTCAATGAGACAAAAAAGGAAATTAAAGGAAGTACTAAGTGGAAAAGAGAAAGTCAAACTATACCCTTTGCTATGATATGATTGTTACTTAAGTGATTGCTAAAAACGTCCACCAGAAAACTCCTAGAAAGTGATAACACTTCACAAAGTGGCAGGATCAAAATTAGCCTAAAAAAAACATCAGTGGTCTTTCTTTTACACCAAGAACAAGGCAACTGCAGAAAGAATTCAAGAGAGCCTTCCCACTCACATATACCATCAAAACCAATAAAATACCTGGGGAACAAAACCTAAACCAAAGACAGACGAATACCAAAGATCTGCTACAACAAAAATTTTAAACTTTAAAGAACCGAAATTGAAGAATAACTTCAGAAAGATGGACAAAACCGTCCCATTCCTCAGGATTGGATAAAGATTAACATTGAAAAAATGTCCATATTATACAATCCAAAAAACTCTTTATTAGATCTTAATGCAATCCCAATCAAAATCCCCAAGAGTTTCTTCACATGCTTGGAAAAAAAAAAGAAATAAAAAAAAAAAAAAAAAAAAAAAGACCCTGCATAGCCAAAAGCAACCCTGGCGTGAAAAGACTACAAATGGGGTGGGGATCTCTATACACAGAACTTCAAACTATACTACAGGGCCATAGTCATAAAAATGACAGCCTGGTACTGGCACAAAAACAGACCCTTTGACCAATGGAACAAACCGCAGGAGATCCAAAAAGATATTCGAACACATAAATTTTCGCATATCATATTTGACAAATGTGCCAAGAAGACCAGAATGGAGAAAGATAAGCATCTTCATCGCAAGTGGGTTGGCAAAACAGGAATCACCCTTGTAGAGAAGAAATGAAACCATCTAAACCCATCCTACCTCTCACCCTTGACAAAGTCAAACTCCAGATGGATCAAAGACCTCAATGTGAAACCCCAAACTCTGAAGGTGATAAGAAGAGAAAAAGTTGCAGCAGAACTACAAACATAGGCTCGTAGTAGGAAAAGGACTTCCTAAATTCAACAAGCAGCTGCACAAGAATTAAGGCCCACAATTGACAAATGGAACCAAAATCTTTAAACTCAAAAGTTATGTACATCAAAAAAAAGAAACAATTCAGGAAGTGAGAGAAAATCCCACAGAGTGGGAGAGAAACCTTCACCACAGAAACATCTGTACAAAGCATTGAATTTCCAGAAAATTAAACAATTACTGCAAAAAACAAAGAAGAAGAAAAACAAATGACCCAATCAATAGATACAAAGAAACAAGACTAAAAAAAAAAAAATACAATAGAAAAGATGGATTGAGAAACACCTTGAAGAAGTGTCAACATCACTATCATGTAAGGGAAATGCAAATCAAAAACATTTAAAGTATCATCTATAATCCAATAAGGACTGGCTAGTGAGCAAAGAAAACAAATTATACCACGTGCTGGAGAGGTAGTGGGGAAAAGGGAACACTCATCCCGTTCTGTTGGGGAAGTTACTGTGCAAGCACTAGGGAAAAGCAGTGTAGGAGAGAGCCTTGAAACTTTAATGAACGTGCCCCCTAATACCCGACCCATCCATACCACTCCACTCCTAGCATGTACCCTACAAATACCCACCTCACCACAGAAATGCATGCACGGCCATGTTTTATTTCAGCTCTCTTCAAAATGAGCAGGTCTGGAACCAAACCACAAATGCCCCTCAACTGATGAGTGGATTAAAAAAAAAAAAGAGTTGTTCTAGCTGGGCTGTTGAGATGGCTTAGCTGTTAAAAACACTGGCTATTCGGAGGCTGGAGAGATGGCCACATATGGTTTAATCGCTCTGTCCTTCTCTTACAACAGAATGACCAGGTTCGATCCGCAGCCCCACATGGCAGCTGAGAACGCATCTGAAACTCAATTCCAGGAAAACTACTCGCATTTCCAGGGGAACCCCTACCCTGTTCTGACCTCTGCGCATTGCACAACACAGGTGCACAATCCGGCATGCAGACAGTACATTCCCTTACACAACAGAAAGAAAAAAAAGATGAGATCGTGAGCTTTGGCAGGAAAATGGCTGGAGCTAGAGGCAATCATGCTGAGTGAAATAACACATTCCCGAAAACAAACGGTGAATGGTACCCCTCAGCTGTGGATGCTAGTGCCAATTTACCTAGTTGTATAATTTCTTGTTCATGGCCCCTTGAGCTTTTGTCCAAGCGTTTTCTAAAATATACAGTAGCTAAAAGTATCAAGCTGGTGTAAAATAAATAAATAAAAAAAAAAAAAAGCCTGCATCAAAAAACTGACTGAACAGTGAACTCTGGCGCAAACATTCAACTTCCCAAATAAGAAGATTGAAAGAAAGAAAACTGAGAAAGAGATGAAAAAAGCATGTTTGGGCAGAATTCATGAGCTCTGGTGTGGGTGGGGGTATAGGGTAGGGGACACTTGTGTGGAATTTACTCAAATAAATAATATCAATTAAAAAAATCTCAACATGGGCAATATAACGACTGAAGCAATGGACTTCGCCTGAAACGTAAACTTCTGCAACAAGTTTCAAAGAGACTGAGGAAAAAAATGAAAAACATGATTGGCAGAATGCTTGAACTCTGTGGGCTGGGGGCAGGAAGTGGGAAACGGGTCTAGACTGTGATGAGGCATAGTGTATGAAATGCATAAGCATTCAAAAAAAATTGGCTTTGAGAAAAAAGATACCTGACATCATGGAGATAGCACTGGGTCCTACATGCTTATTGGACCCAGCTGCTCCTGAGCTGATTCAACATTGTAAAACTATAAAATATCACATGAAAGTACAAAACTTGCATGGCTTGATTTAATACAGAGATAATTTGTTTAAATGAGTTGACAAATCATCTGGCCAATTCATTGTCAGTAGTTAAAATGCATAAAATTATAGGGCTGTGGCTGCCTATTAGGCCATGAAAGCTATTCTTTGAATAGTTGGTTCTTAAAATTTGGGTGGTTGTGAGCAAGGGAAAGGCTGTTCTTCTGTGGAGCTGTTTGTGGGTGCAGAACAAGGCAGAGAAAGACATGGGTGTGGAATTAGTAGTTTTGTTATTGGTTCTGTTTGACACTATTCACGCAGACCTAACACAGGCAACCAGAGGCAGACCCCATACGAAGTCATGCCGCCATAATCCAACTTTGTGACCATGTATTTGGTGTAGTCGCCCTACATAATGCCGTAAACCTCAAGCACACCCACCCAACCCTAAATATGCATCTCAGCACACTGTAGGAGTGACCTTTCTAGGTATCTCATCCATCTCTTCTGTTTCTTCTTTTCCTGACAACCTGTCTTGATATCTTAATTTCGCTTGGGCAGCCCTTAGAGTTTGTTTATTGTGTGTGTTGTGGTGTGTGTTGTGTTGATGTCTGTCTGTCTGCTGTCTGTCCTGTCTGTCTGTCTCGTGTTTCTGTGTGCCTATGTGTGTGTAGAGGGAGGGCCCTAGTGAACCTGATCCAGTTTCAGGAATCTGCAGAAGCCAATTGAGTTGTTTACTTCCTAAGGTTAGTGAGCTTCCCTGCAGGATGGAATATTTCACCTCCCCTAGAACACCCTGTTGTTTACCCTGCTCACCTCCAAGGTGGAAGGTTTTATCTCAGAGGAAATTGCTATATAGCACTTGGGCAGTCACAAGCCAAAAGAGGAAGCAGTGGTGGTGTGGGAAGGCGGTGGTAAGAGTTTCCTATTCCTAAAACAATGAGAAAAGGACTGGACACTGATGGCCAGTTAATTGTCTTTGCCATAGCAACCTTCCTTAAACCACAGGAAGAATCTAAAAGAAAAAGAAAAGGTGGAAATGTCTCCAAGTAGAGGGAATAATGTGCCGCTTTTGAGTTATTGGATTCTTCCATAGTAAAAGTTGACACTAGTATGAATAATCTAGAAAGTACTTGAAGTGTCCTCCTTCCCCTTCAAGGTTACAGACC
Source organism: Rhizomys pruinosus (assembly GCA_009823505.1). Taxonomy (NCBI): domain Eukaryota; kingdom Metazoa; phylum Chordata; class Mammalia; order Rodentia; family Spalacidae; genus Rhizomys; species Rhizomys pruinosus. Next base: position 944,103 of record VZQC01007170.1, on the reverse strand, counting down.
AGACAGACAGATATATATAAGTATAGTATATAGAGAGATAGAGAGAGAGAGAGAGAGAGAGAGAGAGAGAGAGAATCTATTTATTAGGTATTGTCTCTGACAAGTAAGTCATTTTACAAACTTAAAAGAATGTTCTTTAGTAATATTTACCATAAGGTTGTAAGTTACTAGCCTATAACTGTAGGTAAAATTTATATCAAATTAGAAGAACTATTAAGCCTAGTTTCTGTTCTAGTCCTTCCTCTGAAACTTTGGTGTTCATCTCTGGGAATAAATATGACTATTTAAAATTTAATTCCAAATTTCACATGCCCTCTCTTGATTTCCTCACCTTCTATTACACTTAGTATATAACAGGTAATTGCTTTTACTTACATTAATTTAGTTAACTGACTCTAGATGATATTTGAATAAAACTTTAAATAAGTATATTTAATATACTTGTCTAAATAAGTATATTATATATACTTAAATACCTATTATTGTTATAAAAATATGAGAAACAGTAATTGCATAGATAGCTAAAATCCAGAGAGGTTGCCAGTTGCGGTAGCAGTGGCAGCATCTAGTTAACATTAGAGCTCACAAGCTGACTAAACTGCCAACAGAAGTCAGTAATAGAGGGGAAACGGGAGTTCAAAAATGGGAGAGATAGATTAATCCTGTAATTCTGAAAATGATGTCAGAGGGCAAAGAAAGGTTGTTAGGAAGATAGAACAGAACAGAACAGAACAGAACAGAATAGGCAAGTCGAAATCAAGGCACCTGGTGCAAGAGTCAAAATATCATCATCATCTCATCATCATCATCATCATCATCATCATCATAAACCAGTAAGATGAGCACAAATCTCTGAATTCAAAACTAAGTTACATATCCAGAGAAACACTAGTAATAGAACCAAATATTTCTCCTCACTAAAGAAATATGAAGGATGAAAATGTTTGCACACAAGTAAAACAAGTTCTGTGAGCAGTTTAGATTTTTGCCATCTTCAGTGAGTAACAGGCATCAGAGATAGTTGATTTAAACTGTAGATTGCAGAGATGATTATACACCCATAGAGATTTGTTATAATGGATCAGACTGTGCACTTAAATAGCTGCTATGTATACAAATGCTCTGTCAATACAATATTACATCACAAACATTATTGAAACACTACATACATACAGGAAGGTTCAGCAAGTGAGAGTTACCACTGACATCAGACTACGACAAATAATCTGCCACACCAGCATCCCAACTCTGGTCACTCCTAGGTACTAATTTCTCTTGCCTTAACATGTTCACTCTCTGGACCTCTAACACCTGATCAGCTTTGTTTTTAGACAGAGTCTCCCTGTAGCTGGCCTGGAACTTGCTATGTATGCAAGCTGGCCTCTATCTCACAGAGATCCATTTGCCTCTGCTGGGATTGAAGGGGTGTACTCATTGCCAGTTTTTGATGTGTGTATAAAAAGATTCCTATTACCGGGGCTGGAGAGATGGCCTAGCGGTTAAGAGCGCCGACCGTTCTTACAGAGGACCCGGGTTCGATCCCCAGCACCCACATGGCGGCCGAGAACCGTCTGAAACTCCAATTCCAGGAGAACTCCAGTTCCAGGGGAATCCGAAACCCTCTTCTGACCTCCGCGGCATTGCACGACACGGGTGCACAGACTTGCATGCAGACAGTACATTGATACACATACAGAGATAAATAAATGCCGGGCGTGGTGGCGCACGCCTTTAATCCTGGCACTGGGAGGCAGAGGCCGCGGATCTCTGTGGGTTCGGGCCAGCCTGGTCTACAGAGTGAGTTCCAGACAGCCAGAGCTACAGGGAGGGAGACCCTGTCTCAAAAGACCAAAAAAAAAAAAAAAAAGATTCCTATTACCAAGTCTCTTAAAACTGCCTTAAGTTTATCATTTTTAACTTTATTTTTTTCTCTCATTTTTTAATTGATGTTTTGTATAGATTCAGACACTCATTTTCTTCTTTCTTTTTTTTTTGGGGGGTCTTTTTTGAGACAGGGTCTCCCTGTAGCTTCGGCTGTCCGGAACTCACTCTGTAGACCAGCTGGCCCCGCAACTCACCGAGATCCACGTGCCTCATGCCGCCCAAGTGCCGGATTAAAGGCGTGCACACCACTCCCGGCTCATACATCATTTTTCTTTTCTTTTTTTTTTTTTTTAATTAGTTTTTTATTGATGCTTTGTGCATTTCATACATTTTTTCCAATCAGTTCAGGCTTATTCCCTTTCCCTCACCCCCCCACCCCCACCCCTCCCAGATCATGCATTCTGCCAAACTGTCCTGCATCTTTCTCTCAGTTTTTTTTTTTTCATTTTTAGCTATAAGTGAAATCCATGAGTACAAGCATCCTTCATGCAAAACCTATCTGGCAGGCTGTTGTGCCCAAACACCTACCCCCACCATCCAGTGGGGGGTGACAGTTGTTTGTTCAATCAGTTGATCAAATGAGTGTCCGGACTACATTGCTGTAGTTTCACCATTCACCCCAATCGCAGCCCTTACATTCTACCACGCCCACTCTTCCGCAGGTTGTTTCCCTAGGCTTAGAAAAGGGGCACAGTTGGATGAGACGGGTAAAACAGTCCACTTCTCTGGAGCTGTTGACTTGGACTCGGTCAATTCTGGCTGTTTTCCTTTCATGGGCTGACAGTTTGTCCAGGAATAACCTTTCGATCCTACTGGCCTGGCGGCTTTATGGCGTCTCCCCTGCCACCCCGGTTCCCGCCTACATCCAAGCCGGGACCAGAGCAGACGGAACGCGAGCCTCCGCTCACCCGAGCGCGGTCCCCTGGGCCGGGGACCCGTAGACGGGTTCAGAGCGAGACCCTCTCCCAGCTGCCCCCCGCCAGAACACCGCCTAGAGCTGTAGTGCTGTACCTGGCCTGGTGCGTTATGGCGTCTCCATACATCATTTTTCAATTCAGTTCAGGCATATTCCCCTTTCCCTTCCCCCCACCCCACCCCAGATTGTCCATTCTGCCATAACTGTCCTACATCTTTCTCTTAGTCTTTTTGTTATGCTTAGTAATTTACATTTTCCCCCGTTTTTTTATACTTACTCTAAAATATGGATACATATTCTCCTACCCATAATACAGTAATTACAGAGTTTGAGAATAATTGGTGGGTGGATTCTAGACCTGTTGAGAGATTCACAGTATAACAACATATTTGCCTTCAGATAAACAGAAATACAACAATATTGTCATTCATCTTGCCTTTTGTCTGGGGGATTTGGTGTTAGCATCCACAAATGAGGGGAACCATTCTCCATTTGTCTTTATGGGACTGTGTTACTTCACTCAGCATAATGTCTTTGAGCTCCATTTACCTGTAAAGTTCATAATGCCATCTTTCTTTACAACTGAATAGTACTCCACTGTGTAGATGTACCACATGTTTGTCATCCACTCGTCTGTGAGGGGCATTTGGATTGGTTCCAGCTCTTCACTATTGCTGAAGAGAGCTGCATTAACTGGATGTGCATGTATCTTTGCAGTAGGATGTGTCGTGATCTTTTGGGTTATACCCAGGAGTGGTATGACTGGGTCAGGTGGTCAGGCTCATTAAAAGAGTCTTTTTTTTTTTTTTTTTGCTTTTTAAAAAGTTTTATTAAACATATTTCATACACATTTCTTATCAAATTTAGACCATTCCCCACCCATGCCCACCCCTCATGCCCCCCCTTCCTTCGTCAGCGTCATGGATTCTGTTATACACAAGTCCTGTCTTCGCATCTTTTCTCAGACTTTTATGACCTTTTTGGTGCACATATTTACGTTTTGGTCACGTTATTTGAATAGGTTTTTCTCTCTCTTTTTTTTTCCCATTTGATTTTATATTATTCCAAAATATGCATATATAATCCACACATAAATCCAATTACAAAAATCTGAAAATAAACTATAGGTTAATTCCAAAGCACATTTGGAGATTCACATTTTAACAGTATGCTTTTTAAATTCATTAAGTCTATAAAATTAGGAATATTTGTCATCAGATGTGTAGTCCATCTTGTAACACAGGCAATGCACATTTAATGATAGGGTTTACACTGCCCTATTTATTTCAGGTTAGCAGTTCTCTGTGAGACTGTGTTTCATAGCATTGTTCAAGCATCCTGTTTCTGTGTGAACCTTCTGTTTAACACCCTAATGATAATTAAAATTTGATACAGAACTTCATACGTCTATGTTTCCATTTCAGTTATGCTATTGCTTCAAGTATTTTAGGGCTCTTATATTAAGGCCATACATCTTTGTTTTTGGATATATATATATATTATAGATATATATAATAGATTGAATTTTTATCATAAGATGCCCATTTTAATCCCTTGTGAATAAATATTCTACTTTCTTGATTCAGGGTTTATATATTTGTTATTTCTTTTAAGTTGAAATTTTGTTATTTTTATACAATATATTTAATTGTATTTAGATCCCCTCCCTCATCTGCGCTTTTTAAATAAACACTGCCCTATATTAGAATATATATTGTATATATGTGATATGAGTGTCTTGTGTGCAGTGTTCCCTCTGTGTGTGTGTGTGTGTGGTGTGTGTATCTAAAGCCTAACGAGTGAAATTTCTTTTTTTTTTTTTTATATTGATGCTGTTGTGTATTGCATACACATATCTCATTCATTCAGGCTATATCCCCCTCCTTTCCCCCCACCCCACCCCTACCCATCCCAGATCATGCATTCTGCCATAACTTTTCTGCCATCGTTCTGTTTTGTTTGTTTTCATTTTTTTTAACAATAAGTGATAATTCGTGAGTACAAGATCCTTCATGTAAAACAATTTGTGAGCAGTTGTGCCCAAACCCACCAGTCATGGGGTCCCACCATCCAGCAGGGGGTGGGGGGGCTTGTATGTTCAATCAAGTTGATCAAATGAGTGTCTAATCTATTTTGTTGTAGTTCACCATTCACCCCATCGCAGCCGTACATTCTACTGCACCCCCTCTTCCGCAGATTGTTCCCTAGGCTTAGAAAAGGGGCACAGGTGGATGAGAAGCAAAACAGTTACTTTCTCTGGAGCGTTGTCTTGGCTCTGAGTCACTTCTGGACTGTTTTCTTTCATGGGCTGCCAAGCTTGTCCAGGATAACCTTTCAAATCCTACTAATGAGCACAAGCAATTATATATATGGTATTTAAACATACTATATAGCCTTTCGATCCTACTAAGAAGCAGTGCAATTAGTTATATCTAGGTATTTAAACATTACTAATTGTTATGGTAGGTTACTTGGTATAGACACAGATGTTTGGATGGTATGTTAATCCATGAATTACATTTTCTTCTGTTAAGTATGACAGGTCTTCATGTGGTTATAACAAGGTCTCTTTAAAGGGTTCTCCCCAGTGCTTTCCATAGTGGTTGTACAAGTTTACACTCCCACCACAGCAGTGATGAGTGTTCCCCTTTGCCCACAACCTCTCCAACGTCTGTTGCTTTTTTTTTTTATCTTAGGCTAGTGATATTGGAGTAGATGATATCTGAGAGTGGTTGGTTTTAATTTGCTTTTCCTAAATTATTAATGATGTGAACACTTTTAAGATGTTTCTTAAAGCCACTTACTTTCCTTACTTTGTGAAGTCTGTTCAGCTCTTTACTCCATCTTTTGAGTCGGCATTTGTCTTCTTACTTCTTTGTTTTGTGAGTATATTTCTTGTGTCAATGCTCTGGTCAGATGTATCACTGGTAAAGATTTCCTCCCACTCTGTGGGTTTCTCTACACACTCTTTGATATTTCTTTCGCTGTACAGAAGATTTTGAGTCCCATTTATGAAGTCCCATTTGTCGATTGTTACCTTACTTACTGTGAGCTGCTGTCTGATTTGAGAAAGTCTTTTCCTATGCCTATGTCTTGTAGGTTGTTGCAACTTTTTCTTCTCTCACCTTCAGGTTTCAGGCTTCACATTAAGATCTTTGATTATACAGCCATAGAGATTTGTTATAATGGATTAGACTGTGCACTTAAATAGCTGCTATGTATACAGATGCTCTGTCAATTCAATATTACATCACAAACATTATTGAAACACTACATCAACTTGGAGTTGATTTTTGTACAGGATGAGAGGTAGGGTTTAATTTTGTTCTTCTACAGATGATGATCCAATTTTGCCAACACCATTTGCTGAAGATGCTATCCTTCCTCCACTGAAGGTTTTTTTGCCCTTTGTCAAATTTGAGTTAACTGAAATTGTATGAGCTCAGTTTGGATCTTCAATTTTGTTCCATTGGTCAACAAGGGGTCTGTTTTGTGCCAGTACCAGGCTGTCTTTATGACTATGGCCCTGTAATAGGTTTGAAGTCTGGTAGGGCAATCTGCCCTGTATTGCATTTTTCACTTCGGGTTGCTTTAGCTACTCAAGGGTCTGTTTTTTTTCATATGAATTTAAGGATTTTTTTTTTTGTGTGGTTAGCAGTTACTGCTCTGAATGTAGGTTTGTGACATGTTGTGCAATGTCCGGAGGTCAGAAGGGGGTGTCAGTTTCCCTGGAACTGGGTTAAAGACGGTTCTCAGCCACCATGTGGGTGCTAGGAATCAAACCCGGGTCCCTTGCAAGAACAGTTGGTGCTCTTAACCACTAGGCCATCTCTCCAGCCCCCCCACCTTATTTTATTTTTGGATTATCCAATTGCTTCTTTCGTGTTAATGTAGTCTTTTTTAATCTATATAATATACCAAAATTTAGATCCATTATCGTTTGGATCATCAATTGAACTAGTAATAAAAGTGCTGTTCTGAATAATCTTTATGTGTATTTTGTGTGAGTCTCCGATGAGGATTTTTTGTGTGTGTCTTTTCGAGACAGGGTCTCCCTGTAGCCCCAGCTGTCCTGGAATTAGCTCTGTAGACCAGACTGGCCTTGAACTCAAAAAGATCTGCCTGCCTCTGCCTCCCAAGTACTAGGATTAAAGGTGTGTACCACCATGCCTAGCTCCGATGAAGATTTTTAGGATATTTATGCATATATATATATGACAATAATATATATGCCAATATATTTATATTATTATATATATTTATTATATATAACTACTATATGTATATAATTTCTACTTTAGTAGATTCTGCTCACAAATTTTCGTGTTATTATCACAAATCAAACTTTTAAATCTTTGTATTTTTCACTGTGATTTTAATGTCATCTTTGGACACATGAAGAGAAACACCTGAGTTTAAGTAACTGTATTTCTATGCATGTCATTAACTTTGCTTTGAGTACATACCCTGCATACCTGTATGGGACTTCCAATTGTCCTGCACTCTTGTCAGTGTCTATAATATGTCTTTTTAATTTCATCTGTTGTAGGGATTTTAATTCATTTCCACTTGGCTTTGTATTTTCGGAAGACAGATATGATTGAGGCCTTTCTTGTACATAAATCAGTCATTTAGAGATGTTGGGTGAGAAGTAGATGCCCCTGCCCTCTAGTTTTGAATTTGGTTATCTGTCACTGAAGCAAAGCTGCTTGTGTGTACATTCTGGAGATGTATTGCAAATATCTTCTCCCCCTCGGTGGCAGGTGACATGCTTTTCACTCTGTCAGTGTCATAGTTTAATAAAGGTAGTTAATTCTCAGCCAAATCTTAAAACATTCTGTTTGCACTTTAATTTGGGCACAGTTGAGGAATCTTTGTCACCCACACCTGGGGGAAGATGGAGTCAAAGCCTTGCATTTCATTTGTAATGATTTAGAAATCAGGGCAATTTCCTGGAATTAATATGTGTAGAGCAATAATTTCAGCCAATTTTTATAAGCTGTCCTTCATTTTGCCTTCTGTGTCCAAAAGTTTTCCTAACACCTAACCTAACCTAACCGAACATCTTCTGTTTATTGAGTTATATTTTATATGGAGGTTGTTAGAAATTTTACTGGCGTACTTTTTTTTACATAGGTACAAGCCATCAGCAACTGTAGAAGTAGATGTGATTATGATTCATTTTACAGGCGAGGAAACTGAGGGGAACTGGGAGACAGTGGTTCTCTGGAATGTCAGAGCTCATAAGTGCCAGGCATTCGAGCTCTGCTCCAAAGCCCTTTTAGATTCCAGCTCATGGGAAAGGAACTGTGTTGCTATTGTCGTGAGTGATCAACACGACGCTGCCTTTAAAAATTCATTTCTCTGTTTCAGATAAAGGAAGACCAATGCCTAAAAAGACGGTACAAAGTGGACGAGAAAAACGCTATTCTTACAAATTACCTCAGGAGTATGATGTTGAGACCATTGTCGTAGCAGACGCAGCGATGGTTTCCTACCATGGGGCAGATGTGGCCAGGAGATTCATTCTAACCATCTTAAATATGGTATGCCAACTTGAAAACGCATTTTGAGTTTTCTCAAGAAAGCTCTGAGGACAAACTGTGCCTATAGGAGTCGTTTGTTTTGTGCTTCTCAGAGTTGACCCTAGTCCCTCATGGAGTTCTTTAAAAAATTTCTCATTATTCCTTTTTTCTATGGACATCAATATTAATTTGGCATCTTAGGTATCCCAAATTAATCCATCTCCAAAGCAATAGCAAAAAAATCTTTCAGATATTCTGGGTTCTTTTTTTTTTAACACTTCATTGTAATTTTTAAAAATTTTATTGTTTTAAGTTTTTGTGTATGAATGTATTGCCTACATGTATGTAAGTGCACCTGTGTAATGCATTGCCTGTAGAAGTCAGAAGAAGGCATTGGATTCATCTGGAACTCACGTCACAGACATTTGTTAGCTACTATATGGGTGCTGGAAATCTATTCTGGGTCTCCTGCAAGAGCAGCCAATGCTCTTAACCCCTGAGTCATCTCTTCAGCCCCATGTTGCAAATTTTGATGTGACAAAACTCTGCTATTTCTCTTTCCCACATCTTCCTCTGTCCCTCTCTCTGATTCTGCCCTTATTTACTGTCAAAAGACTATTGTTGGCATTACTAGCAATATTATTGTATTGGTTTATATACGTGGTTTTACCAAAAGCACTGGAGACTGATTATAATGTAGAATAAAATATTTTTTTTATTTATTAAATTTATTAAAGGCGTGGTGGCACATGCCTTTAATCCTAGCACTTGGGAGGCAGAGGCAGGTGGATCTTTGTGAGTTCAAGGACAGCCTGGTCTACAGAATGAGTTCCAGGACAGCTGGGGCTACAGGGAGACCTTGTCTCTAAAAGACCAAAAAAAATAAATTTTATAAATCCCTTTACATATTTAATTTTAAATGCCAAGTATGCCTCCACTTGATGAGTAGACCCTAAGAGCTATTATTAGGTAAAGTCCCAGAAGGCCAATTCTGAGGTAGCTAGATACAGTGGCCAATTTCTGGAGTGCAGAAATACAGTTTTATCTAGGAATGCTTCTTCCCACAGAAATCCTTTGATGTGATTACATAATCCACTGGGTAAACCTTCTTCAAAGAAGAATGAGAAAGTTGTAATGAAGAGTGACTTACTTTTATGGAAAGAAAAATAAAAATGTAGATTGAGATAAATATTTATTTATAATTCTAATTCCCATAAAGTGAAGCTTAGAATTGATGACTAAATATATTTAATTATATATATTCAGTATTATTTCTATTGCTTTACAGCCATTTGGTATTTTTTTTCCTGTGAACAGAATTTTTCAGACTTTGGACACTTCTGTCCATCTTCATCTAAGACTGACTCCTCTGGCATTTGGACTGGGCCAGATTGACAGGTTGACATTATTTTCTCCCCTGTGCCATAATATTGCTGTCAGATATATATTTTCTAATACAAGTTCAAAGAATGTTAAGTTTAAATACCAAAAACTCCTCACAAAAAATTAAGTATCAAATTAAAAAAATGCATTGCTTTCCAAATTTATTTTGTTTGGTTTTGGTTTTTTGAGACAAAGTCTCTCTGTAGCCTAGGCTGGCCTGGAACTCACTATGCAGACCAGGCTGGCCTCAGAATCACAGGGATCCACCTGTGGATCCTGTCTGCCTCTTAAGTGCTCCAATTTAAGTTGTGTGCCACAGTGGTGGGCTGCTTTCCACTTTAAAAAACATTTTAGTACATTATTTAATTATTAATATGTGTGCATGTGCATGCGTGCATGTGTGTATGTGTCTGTGCGTGTGCACATGCACATACACATTCTAGAGTTTGAACTCATGTCATCAGGTTAGACAACAAACAGCTTTACCTAGTGAGCCATTGTGAAAACCCTGCTTTCTAGTTGATAAAAGTAAGATTTTTAAACTAAATCAAAAATGCTCTTAATGTTTGGTCATGAACAATATTTACCATGTTTTTTTTTTTTTTTGGTTTAACTTTTCAGTTTCTATTTTTATTGCTTTTAGGTTTTTAATCTTTTCCAGCACAAGAGTCTGGGTGTGCAGGTCAACCTTCGTGTGATAAAGCTTATTCTCCTCCATGAAACTCCAGTAAGAAAGTTTTAAGTTTTTATTCATTTAAGTGGCTGAGAAATTATATTCAGGAACTTTTAAGTAAAGGGAATGTTAGGGATATACTTTTATTGACTTAAAATCCAAAAATATCCACTGAGTCACTTAAAGTATACATAAAACTGGCCTTTAGTTTGGGTTAATACCTCAATTTTATTTGAAAAATGGAATGTTCTTAGTTTCCAAGGATCCTGTCAACAAACCTTAACTTTCCAAAATGTAATGTTAAGTTATTTTACATGACAGCTTTATTCTATTACTTAAACATATGTGTTGAACATATTTTCTTATCTATATTGCACTTGAAATGAAGAGAAGTTAGAGGTGTCACTTTGGCTAATTAAAGAGCATTAATTTAAAAAGCATTTCAGAAAAACTGTTCATAAATTGCAGAATAATGTAGTATCCAAGCCCAAAAGTCCCACATGTTTAAACGTTCCATTTCACCTCTTTGCTTTTTCATATTAGGTTTAGTCAGACTTTGTAATTATTATATCCTCACAAAATTTCAAGATTTATTTTTTTTAGCTCAGGCTAAATTAAGTCAAACTGACTTCCAGGTTCTAATTAATGTTATGTTTAGCAGTCTACACTAGCAATTTGGAGAGTTCCTTTATGCTGCATGTATGTATTTATGAAATATTTACTTTGGTATGTCTGAGAATAACTTGCCTGGAGAAATCCATCTTCTGTTGTAGGCAGACCTGTATATTGGACATCATGGAGAGAAAATGCTAGAGAGCTTTTGTAAGTGGCAGCATGAGGAATTTGGCAAGAGGAATGACATACACTTAGAGATGTCCACGAGCTGGGGGGACGACACCACTGCGGTGGATGCTGCCATCCTCATCACAAGGTAAATTCCCAAAGCCAGGAGATGGCCTTCCTAACCCACTGTCTCTTATGTTAATTCCATTAATCTTTAACACAGCGTTGTATTCCCAATTTTATGGTAAGAAACGTTTAAGCATAATGATTTTAGTCATCTCCCTCAATTTTTAATGATGGATTTCTTCACAGCTAGATGTTGGATATATGTTGACATAACTTTTAGTTAATTAAAGAAAACATTATCAACTTTTGTTATCAAAGACTTATAAATTGATTATAGTGACTTAAAACTAAGGTGAAATTTGGTAGAAATTAAAAGTTTTAAGGTTATACTATATGTTTTCTAATCATGACCATATGAAATAACTTCATAATTTCAATTTCTTTGGGCTCACCTGTGAAAAGGTTTTAAAATGCCTCTACCTAATTAACCATGAACAGCTTTGTCAATGTTCTGACCACAAATATTTTAATGTAGGAGTAACTATAACACAGCACTGTAAAAAGGTAAAATATGGGCTGAGAGATGGCTCAGTGGTTAAGAGCACCAGTTCCTGTTGCAGAGGACCAGGGTTCAATTGCCAGAACTCACATGGCTAACAACCACCTGTAACTCCAGTTCCAGGGAAATCTGATGCCTTCTTCTCACTCCCTGTGCTTTGCAGGACATGGGTGCACTTACACACATGCAGACAATACACTAATACACATAAAATAACAATAATAAATAAAATATTTTTAAAAATGTGAAATACTGAGAAACAATGTAATCAGTATAAAAGTACTCTTAGCAATTATTCACTAGTTTGTTTTAGTTCTAAGATAGTTCTAGAAGAATGAATGAGAATTCATCATGTGCCAGCAATTTAATTTTAAATAATCAAAAGTATAAAACTTTCATATCACAGAAGTTATAACCTCATAGCATGATTTGTCTGAAGGAAATCTATTGAACTAATGATAATTTTTATCCATTATATTCCATTGTAATTAAAAAGTATTCGTAAAAGTATCTTTGAAAGAACACAATTGGACTTCCGCTTCCAGCTGTGTGTGTATAACTGATACTGGACATCTGTATCAACAAAGCCATAAAACTGGAAAAGATTTAGGTGCTAATTCTTTGTAGTCATTGGAAAGTAAGTCCTAAAAATAGAGCTATGGTAGAGTAGTCCCACACTTAACCAGCCTTCCTCTAAGGACAATCACTTGGCTGATACAGCAGGTAGCATCTAGGTGGAACCACAGGATCCTACTGCGAACACCAGAGGCAAGAATCCTATGCAGGGAATGTACCAGAGTGTGGGATGTGCTTATCACTTGTGAGGTGACCTTGATGGGTTTGTACACATGCAGATAGAGAGTGTCCCAAACCTGCTGTTGATATGCAAAGTTAACAAGATTCTCACAACTGGGCAGATTCAGGCTTATAAGGATGTGGCAGTTTGATGATACCATTTCAACACTCTCAGCATTTATCTATGAGAACCAGAAAAGCTGACATACATCAGCTTGAGGACGCAGAGGAAAGGCCAGACCTGACAAAATTTGAAGCTGTGACTCAACAAAACTTTTAGGAAAGACAGAGTTCTACCTATTCACAATGGCTTGGGAATCAGCATGGGCTTCTGATAGACCCCCATAACAAAACCAAAGAAACAAAAACAATATAAACAAAACAAAAACAAACCTCAGAATTTCTCAAAATGAATCACTGCTAACTGAATATCTTTGTAAAACAAGAGGAAATTGGATTTATCAGACTGATGTATTTGTAACTGAGAGAGAGTGGGCAATAAAAATTCTTTGAAGAATGGTGAAATAGTGCCAAAATTAAATGAAAAGAACAGATAGATGTCAGCACATTATAGAGAATTTTCTATAAACACAAAAGTGAAGAATAATGGATTTAGATAATCCAGAGAAAAGAAATGTGCTACTCATGGGCAACACTGTCAAAATTAATGACTTGATATCTGTATTAGTCACTTTTCTGTTGCTGTGATAAAACACCATGACCAAGGAACTTATAAAAGGAAGAGTTTATTTGAGCTTACGATTGACAGTTCCAGGGAATTAGAGTCCATTGTGGCAGGAGGCATGGCAGCTGGAGACTGGAGCAGCAAACCAAAGGTCACATCTCACAAAGAGCACAGGAAGCAGAGAGGGCAACTGTAGACCATGAGGCTTGTTAAAACTCACTAAGCCTGTCCCCAGTGACACACTTCCTCCAGCATTGCCACACACCACAAGACCTCCAAAAACAGTGCCACCAACTGGAGACGAACGTCTGAATACCTAGAGCCTATGGGGGACACTCATTCAAACCACCACATTCCACTCCCTTGCCCCCATAGGCTCCTGACCATATAAAATGCAAAATGCATTTAGTCCAATCTTAAAAGTCCCCATAGTCTTTACCAGTTTCAATGTCATTCAAAAGTCCACAGTCCAAAGTCTCTTCTGAGACCCAGGCCAATCTCCTAAACTGTAAGCTCCTGTAAAATCAAAAGACAAATTACATAATCCCAATGTACAGTCGAACTGAATACACATTCCCATTCCAAAAGGGAGGAATAGAGGCATAGTGAGGAAATACTGGACCAAAACAAGACCGAAAACCTGCAGGGAAAACACCAAGTCCAGTAGTTCCATGCGAATTCTGGGACTTGACTTCCAAAGGGCTTAGATGGCTCAGCTCTTCCAGCCTTGCCTGCAACATACATCTCTTTCTTAGGCTGGCACCACTCTCTGTATGCAGCTCTGCTTGGCAAATATCTCACAGGTCTGGCATCTCGAATGTCTTCTTGGGGTCTCTGCTGCCAACCAGACTTCACATTCACAACTTCATGCAATAGCCTATCAGGGCCTTCTTTATGCAGGGACACCCCTGCTGCACTCTGCCTGACCTTGGCAGCTCTCTGAAACCTTGGAGGAAGAACTGAAGACCCCTTCACTCTTGCAAACTTCATGCCTCTAAAGCCAGCACCACGTGAATGAAACTGCCAAGTTTGGCTGCAAGTTTGGGATGGACTCTGGCCTATTTCAACCACATTTGCAACTTTTCTCTGCCCTGAACTTGGAGCAGAAAACCCTTTCAGTATTTTCCTTTCAAAAGTTTGAGGATAGCCTGGCGTGGTGGTGCACACCTTTAATCCTAGCACTTGGGAGGCAGAGGCAGGCGGATCTTTGTGAGTTCAAGCTCTGTGCCTGGTCTATAGAGTGAGTTCCAGGACAGCTGGGGCTCCATAGAGACCCTGTCTTGAAAAGACAAAAAAAAAAAAAAGTTTGAGGATTAGCTGCCCTGAAGGTTCTATTTCTGTTGTTTACTTGTAAATCTCGAGGCCCTTACTTAATCACTTTAATCTCACTTTTTCCACTGTTTTACTTGTAAATAGGTAGGCCTCTCCTTAATCACTTTAACTTCCTTATCAAAAGGAACCTCTCCTTCACATGCCTTGGCACCACCTTTAATCTTCCTAGTGGGGTTTTCAGATCCAAACTGTACATTCTGCATTTCTTTCTACCCCATCTGCTCTTCTTCACTGTAGATCTGTACAATATTCACCATTAATAGCCACACCACCATTTCTACATTAGGCTGTCTTGAAACATCCTCTGCCAAAGACATTAGTCCATTGCTTTTCAACTTAGCATCAGGCAAGCATTTGGGCTGTGGGCAAACTGCTGCCAGACTCTCTATCAAAATATCCCAGTTGCTGCCTAAGTCTTTATTTTCCTCTGGAACTACATTTTTTGCAGCCATACTTTCTTCCAGGCCTCCACTAGAATGGCCGTTTAAGCTCTGCTTACAGTAGTCAACAGCCTTTCTAGCCCAAAGTTCCAAAGTCTCCACATTTCTCCAAACATCCACATGGTCAGTTCTTCACAGCCAACAGCCCACTCTCTGGTACAAATTACTGTATAGTCACTTTCTGTTCTGCGATTTAAAGCACCAGACCAAAGAACTATAAAAAGGAAGAGTTATTTGAGCTTACTATTGACGGTTCCAGGGAATTAGAGTCCATTGTGGCGGGAGGCATGGCAGGTGGAGACTGGAGCAGCAAACCAAAGGTCACATCTTACAAAGAGACAGGAGCAGAGAGGGCAACTGTAGACCAAGAGTCTTGTTAAAACTCACTAAGCCTGCCCCCAGTGAAACACTTCCTCCAGCACGGCCACACACCCCAAGACCTCCAAAAACAGCGCCACCAACTGGAGACAAACGTCTGAATACCTAGAGCCTATGGGGGACACTCATTCAGACCATCACAATATCTGACAAGCAAATCTCGAGACAATGCAACAATGCTTCTAATATACTAGAATCAAAGGAGGTAACAGCCAGACCTTACTAAGTTAGCCAAAATACTATATTCACTGGTATGTAGAAAAAAAAGCTAGAACCTCACACTTAAGGCCGAAATCCTAAAGCTTTCTTTCACAGGCTAAGGTAACACCATGCTGTCCAGTCTTAATCTGTTCACTGTTGAAGATCATGGAAAGGAGAGATGTAACTACTCTGAATAAAGGAAAATGTCTCTTTCCATTAGATGATATGACTTTGTATAAAGAAAATTCCAGAAATATTACACAATGCTATAATTTCTAATACCATTTTCAAAACCACCTGTTATAAAATGCATTTAAAAAATAAAATTACCAGGCTAGAGAGATGGCTCAGTGGTTAAGAGCACTCTTAACCACTTGCAAATGACCTGAGCTTGGTTTCTAGCACCCATTAGTAACTCCAATTCCAGGGGATCCAGTCTCCTCTTCTGACCTCCATGGGCATCGTACAACACAGATGCACTTATATAAATACTGGTGGTACACTCATATACATAAAAATAATACAAATATTAAAAATATATTTGTATATACCTGAAATGAATAAGTAGTCCAAAAAATATACCCTAACTTCCAAACCCACAAAATATTTTTAAATCTTAAAAATAAGTACATATTTTTAAATGAAAACGAGTAAAATCCCACTAGAAATTAAAAACCTAAATTCACTGATTGCAATACTAAAAATTAATCAAATAGCACATTTCCTTCAAATTAGTTTATAGTCATTATTATCCTAATATCACAAATATATGTACCTTTAAAAATATTTTATTGATTCTTTGAAAGTTTCATACAGTGTATTTTGATCGCATTCAGGCTCCCTCCCTTCTCAGATACAACCCCATCCCATCCCCTCACTTCATGTCTTCTTATTTTTGAAATCCCTATCATTTCTAATTTGCATTTCACAAATACTCTTTGGAATGGGTCCATACCTTGGAGCATGGTCACACTACTCTGTGTCAATCCCTTAAAGAAAACTGACTCTCCTAGCCTCTATCAGTTACCAATAGCTTCTCACCAAGGTGTGGGACTTCTTGCCCACCTCTTTCCTCCATGCTGGGATTTTTGTTTAGTTTGAGCCTGAGCAGGTCATGTGCACACTGTCACAACTGTTGTTGGTTCATACGTGCAGCTTCCCTATTGTCTTTGGAAAACACCATTTCCTTGTGGTTCTCTACCACCTCTGGCTCTTACAATCTTTCTGCTCTCTCTCCTTCAGTGGTTGCCAAGACTTGAGAGACAAGGGTGCAGTACAGATGTCTCATTTAGGGCTGAGCATTCGGTTGTCTCTTCTGCATGTTGACCATCTGGGAATCTCTGTGTTAATCACCATCTGCTGTGAGAAGAAGCTTCTCTGGTGTGGGTTGAGTCATGCACTAATCTATGGATAGAACAATAAATCAGAGATCTGTTTAATACTACATACCTTTGACAGGGATAGTAATAAGTTCTTTCCTATGAATTTTGACCTGCCTAGGTTCTTGGCTCTGGTAACAGTGCCAGGTATGGGCTCTGTCCTGTGAAATGGGCCTTGAATCCAATCAGAAAGTGTTTGGTTATTCCTATAATCTTTGTGCCACTGTTGCATTAGTAGATGAATCTTGCCAGGCCAGTCATTTTCGTGGGTCTCAGGGTTAATGGTCGGGTAAGATTATGATTGCTCTTCTCTTGAATCATGCATAGCACCTTCAGTGCTATGAAAGCTAGCCAGAGAGATGAAGTTTTGAGGTCAG
Organism: Rhizomys pruinosus; assembly: GCA_009823505.1. Classification (NCBI taxonomy): domain Eukaryota; kingdom Metazoa; phylum Chordata; class Mammalia; order Rodentia; family Spalacidae; genus Rhizomys; species Rhizomys pruinosus. Next base: position 926,727 of record VZQC01007170.1, on the reverse strand, counting down.
TACCAGATTCATTTTCCCAGGTTTGTTCTGTGACTTGCATATGGAGTGTCTTCAGCAATGATATCTTAGAGTCACATTCTGCTGGGCAACCAAGAGCAATGATAGTAGCCAGTATTGTTTGAAGGTCTGTGTCACTACTCCTACCCCTACACTTGGTCAAGAACTCGAAAAGAAGGAGTCTACTCCTGGCATTGGCTTTTAAACTGTTGCTGTATGGTGACCGGCAGTGGCACTATCCCTCAGTTATAAGGAGCTCCATTCAAACTCTTCGTAGATACATACTTTTTTATTTTATTACTTTTATTTTATGTGAATGAATGCATTGCTTGCTTGTGTGTAAGTGCATCCATGTTGTGCAATGCTCAGAGGTCATAAGAGGGTGTTGGCTTCCCTGGAACTGGAGTTGGGATCATCATTAGCTGTCATGTGAGTGCTGGGAATCAAACATGAATCCTGTGCAAGAGCATTCAGTGCTCTTAACCCCTGAGCCATCTCACCAGACACATACATACATATTTTAAGAAACTTCTTTTTTTTTTTTTTTTTACCAAAAGATGTCATGTTTTCCCCCAAGGAAGCGCTTGAAGGTTCCTCCTTGGCAAACCCAAACAACCATCAATCCTGCCCCTGTGCTCCACACTGGGGTCCCTCTCCCACCCATGATCACCCAAATGAGGTCCAGCAAGCATGCATCCTGTCTTGGTCTTCCTGCACTGGCCTCCATGACACAGCATGGGTAGTCAAACAGTGGCAGTCTACTCTCTGAAGAGGCTAAAATCCCAGTAGCCACTCAGTCCACACATTGGGCATCTCCATATTCCCCATCTGGCATTGAAGGTTTGAAGGATTCTCAAGTTTTATATCTGCAATACATAATCTCAGATCTTACTGATTATTTATTTCTGGTTATACTTTCCTTTTTGGATGCTCAAGGGCACGCAGTCAGCCCAGATTAACCAAGGTTTCTGTTTTTTCAAGGTCAGTTGAGGATCTGGTCCTCAAGGGTCACTCGGGTTTTTTTAGGGGGGGAAGGGTAGCCCCTGCCTCCTTTTGGTTTTTCAACCATCAGTTGCATCCACTCGAGGATGCAGTTAGGTCCTGCTAGACCAGGCTTCTCTCTTTGAAGCATGAGCAGACTTTCCTCTTTTACAGGGTGGACACTGGCTGGAGTCCCATTGGTGGATCTCCAAGACCTCCCCGCACAGGGAAGACTGGTGACTACATTTGCAGGATATTTCAGGAGATGCTCCCATGCATATTCCCCTGAGACTTAGTTGATCTCTGAGGGCAAGAAACAAAAAAAAGTATTATATTTAGCAGTTAAAAATATTTTGTAAAATAATATTTTCTCTTTTTATTGATACATGCTACAACCATTCATAATTTATCCTTATGTAATCTTATGGTGTGTTCTTTCATACAGGAATATTAATATTCATATTCTAGAAAAAAGAATGTAAAATTATACTTCTTTTTACATGCATGCAACTCTACCGTTAAAATGTAAATCTCTAAATGAGCTTTGGAATTAACCTATAGTTTATTGTCAGATTTTGTAACTTTGATTTATGTGTTGAGTATATGTATGCACCATTTGGAATAATATAAAATCAAATGGAAACAAAAAAAGAGAGAAAAACCTATTCAAAGAATTTTGAAAAAGACTGAGAAAGAGATGAAAAGCATATTTGGCAGAATGCGTGAGCTCTGGTGGGGTTGGGGAATGGGGTAGGGACATGGGTCTAGATTTGATTATTAACATAATCTTGTACGAAAATATATATAATAAAAAATAAAAAATGCAAAAACTTAAAAAAAAAAGAGAGAAAAACCTATTCAAAGAACTGACCAAAACAGTAAACCTGTCACCAAAAAGGTTATAAAAGACTGAGAAAAAGATGCAAGACAGGACTTGTGTATGTATGACAGAATCCATGAGCTCTGATGGGAGGGGCATGAGTGTGGGCATGGATGGGGGAATGAGTCTAAATTTGATTAAGAAATGTTGTAGGAAATGTGCTCAATAAAAAAGGTTTTAATAAAAAAAAGAAACCTACAGTAGTAGGTTTCCATGTGACTTTTTCAAAAGGCCTTTGTGCTAGTTAGTTCTCCCTATACTTTCTCCTCTACCCTGCAACCCTTCCTCTTATGTTATTTGCCTTATATGGCTGCTACATTTGCCCAATAGCCCTTTACTACTTTCCACTCTAGAGCTATTGGAGGATTCAGAGGACCTAGAAGAAGTGATAACATCTTAAAATAAAAATAATGGGTAGACATACACTGTCTAATTTCAAAAGTTATAAAAGTTTGATTTTGAAGAAATTGTGGCTGACGCAGAAAGTTAAATGTACAAATCACTAAAGCAAAATAAACTGTCTAGTAATGGTTGCAGGTTGCATATCTAGTATAAGCTCATTTTCAATATATTCACCAACATAATTCAATTCTTTAAAGATTGTCTATTCTTGAAATTATACTCAGATATCTAGATATCTGTTTGGCAAACAATGAATAACAACATCTTTTAGCAACATATGTAATGTGTATTGGTACAGGATAATAAATATAAACATACCTGTCAATCTTTTAAGTTTGAACAGAGAAGAAAAATTTTCTGAAGAGGTAGAGCAATAACTTTTTAAATACAAAATAGTGTTAATAACAAAAAAACCCCAAGAATTCATGTTATCCAGTTTTTCATTGCTGTGATAAAATAAGTGGTATAAAAATTTTGAAGAAAAAGATGCATTTAGTTCATGATTTCAGAATTCAGTTCATGGTCACCAGGCTCCAGTTCATTGTCACCTGCCCAAGCAAAATATCATGAATATCATGGTGAGGTCATAGAGAAAAACTGCTCACCTCACCACAGCTGGGAATCAGAGAGTCAGGAAGGGGCTGGGGACAAGTTATATCAGTCCAAGCCACAATTTCAGTAATTGGCATCCTCCAAGGAGACCCCTACACTTTCTTTATTACTCCCCACCATTTGCCAATTTTCCATCATCCGTTGACTAGAGTAGCGCTTTCATGATCTATTCACATCTGGAGACACCCACAGAAGCACAGACCAGCATGGTGCTTACTTAAGTTTTACTACTGTCTCCATCTCGTGAAGTTGGCCATCAAGATCCACCATCACAGCAGCCATGCATTCATCTAAGAACTGGTATCCTAAGAGTTTTGCACACACAGAAACACATGCAAAAATTCATAAGACTCATTTGAGTTTTTAAACTTGAATATGCTGAGGATACGAAACTCTCTTTAGCTTTGGATAATGCCATAAAATTATAAAATCAACCACTTTGCAATACAGGTAACTCTTTTAAAAATAAGTTTTAATTGCAGCTGGGTGCAGTGGCATCTGCCTATGTTTCCCACATACGGAGGAGGCAGAGACAGGTGGATCTCTATAAGATGGAGGCTAGCCTGATCTATATAGTGAGATCCAGGCTACTTGGGTCTACAGATAGACCCTATCTCAAACAAACAAACGAACAAACAAACAAACAAACCAATTAAGAACACTGGCTTGCAGAGCACCCAGGTTCAATTCTCAACAGCCACATGGTGGCTAAAATAGTTCATAACTCTAGTTCCAGGGGATCTGATGCCCTCTTCTGACCTTCCCAGACATTGCAAAACATGGGTGCACTTCTACACATGCAGGCAATACACTCATACACATAAAATAAAAATAATAAATTAAAAATTAAATAAAAACAATTTTAATTGAATTAATGTCAGTTTCCTACAATATATTTAGTCATATTTAGCTCCCCTCTTGTATTGTTTTTTTTTTGGTCTTTTCAAGACCGGGTCTCCCTATAGCCCCAGCTGTCCTGGAACTCACTCTGTAGACCGGGCTGGCCTTGAACTCACAAAGATCCGCCTGCCTCTGCCTCCCAAGTGCTAGGATTAAAGGCATGCACCACCATGCCTGGCCCCTCCTGTATTTTTAGCACTTTAGTACCCCACACTCAATTTCATGTACCACAATGTGCTGCAATTATTTTTTAATGACATTTCTTTAATGTATATTTTGTAGTATTATATATCCAATATAGAATTTTTCATGCCATATGACATCTAAATGACTCTGCTTTGAGTTTCAATATTAAATTGGCTGCTCTATTTTTATAGATTTACTTCCGCATTGATTAAGTTTTTCTTACCTTCTTTTAGCAGTATTGGAAATACGAATTCTAAATGTTAAGGGCAGTAATAATAATTTAATAATAATAATTTGATTATTAAGTTATGTTTTTATTATGCAAGAGGTTAAATATAAAATAAAGTTTCACTATCAAGGAGGAAACACAGTTAACATTTTAAGTATTTTCTTGCTGTAATATCATGTATTTATAAAATTTCTCAAATTAAAATCCTCCTCAGATTCAAACTACAAGTGCCATCATCTATAGGGAAGATTTGTTTCTGCACTCCAATACAGTGATAGTAATTTTATTCTTTCTTTACAATACTGTTTTTCTCTTCTAAATTCTAAGGATGATAGTGTAAGATCATCCTTAACATCTTAAGACTCCTTTTTATGTAGGAAGCCATAAATCCAGCATTCTTAACTACTTCCTGTCATTTCCTCCCTCTCCCAGCCCTCTCTCCCTCTGCCACAATGTCTTAAAGAGAAAGAAACAGTATGATGTATTTCATTCACATATGAAATCAACTATAAAATTCAAACTGTGTTCTCAAATGTGTGCTTGAGAAATAGAATTTTCATTCACAGAGATGGAGTTCATACTTTATTGCCATTTGTAGCCCATGTTTTCCCTTAAAATTCTATTCTGTGGGCTGGAGACATGTCTCAGCAGTTAAGAGCACCGGCTGCTCTCGCAGAGGACCCAGGTTGCATTCCCAACACCCACATGGTGGGTCACAACTGTCTGTAACTCCAGTTCCAAGGGAATCCGATATCTTCTTCTGACTCCTTGGGCATTGAAGGAAATGGGTGTGTTTATACACATGCAGGCAATACACTCATTTATAAAATAAAATAATTATAAATTAAAAAATTATATTCCAAACATTTGCTTGTCTTTAGATGTACTCTAAATAAGATCCTAGTATATTTTCATTTCATTTTCTCCCAGGATGCATAGTTCCATGTTCAAAATTTAAAAATAAGTTTTGTTGTTTTCAGACAATATAAACATATCCTCACATTTAAGTTAAACAGTTTTCTATTTATAGCACATTAAAAATTTTTGCCCAACCCTTTCCCCTCTCTTACTTGAAGGTAACAGACAGTAAGATCTTTCTCTCTCTCTCTCTCTCTCTCTCTTTCTCTCTCTCTCTCTCTCTCACACACACACACACACACACACACACACAATATTTTTCATATTATATACATATTCTTACATTTGTTTCTTTCAGTTCAATTATATCAACTATGTTTTTTTGTTGTATGAGGCATAGTTCTATCCCTTGGAAAGCACTGCAGCCCTAATTCTCAAAACCCCCAAACTTGTCACCTTGACAAAAGGACCATGCAGATGTGATTACGTTCACAACACTGAGATGGAAGGATCACTCAGGATTATGTAAGCAGATCCAGTATAAATACAAGAGTCCTAAAATCTGAACGAAGTGTGCATAGTTTCAGACTCAGAGGGACTATAAGATACTATAAGCTACTATGCTGTTGACTTTGAAGATGGAGGAAAGGTCCAACAGCCCAGGAATGCAGGCAGGGTCGGGAGCTTGGGGAAGGACATAGACTACGCCTTCAGCCTCCAGAAGGACTTCAACCCTAACGACAACCATGATTTTAGCACAATGACAATGGTGTTTAGTTTCCGTATTGATCTGTACCAAATATGTTTCATTTGAAGCTACTAACTCTACGATAGTTTATGAAAGCATCAATTTGAATCAGACTTGCTCCTTTTGCTTTATCACTTAGAGAAAGAAACAGAAGAACTATTATTTTGCCCAGGATGTCTCAATTCATTTAATTTCCCTTTTTTAGAATGTTCTACTTTAGTACTCTAAGAGAAAAATGTCCTACAAATATCTTTATCTATGGTAGAAAACATGTGCTGATACTTCTTTGGAATACTTGAGCTGAGCAAGCTGAGAGTACTTGCTCTCTCAGCTGGTATTCATATAGAAAGCATTCCTCAGAACTAACCCGCTGCTTGCCCTATTCATCTGTGACGTAAGATATGTGGTGGATCATTTCCCCACCAGTGAAAATAAGCCCTCTGAAGAGATTTTTGGTTCCTAAATAACTTTGTACTATTTGGTTAGAAATATATAATGAGTATTTTTTATAATTTGGGGAAAGTTTTTATCTTATTAAATGCTGTAAAAATACTGATGAGATCATTAGTCTTGAAGGAAGAGGTGAAACAAAATGAAATAAGAAAAATCTTCATAGAGTCTATGCCCTTTTTTTCCATCTTTTTGAGACAGGGTCTCCATGTGCCCCAACTGTTCTAGAACTCATGTAGATCCACCTGCCTCTGCCTCCCAAGTGCTGGGATTAAAGGCATGCACCACCACTCCCAGCAGACTTTATGTTTTTATCCATATTTATCAGGCTGAACTTATGTGGCCAAATTGTTTCTAATAAATGTTCACACTAGACAATTTTCAAATGTTGCATGCTATGTGGACACATTGCTGGGATGAAATTTTCACTTAGGTATTAATCTTGATCTTAGCTAAAATTCATAATGTTCTTATAAATCTGAACTTATCTGAGGTAATATGTTTGTCAAGTTGTCCTTTGTGATACAATAAAGTAAATAGTTTAAAGCTGACCTAGTGCTGTGGCCTCATGGTAACAAAACACAAAACATCTTCCAACTGACAACCCTATGATTTCTTAGTGTAATTTTCACATTTCTTTCTGAAATTCTAGAGAAAACCCAAGTCTCTGGTTCTTGAAAATATTTTAATCTAAAAGTATATTTTAATAACCACATGTGTCTTTTGTGTTTATTTAAATGCTTTTGGTTTATCTGCAATCTTTCTGAAAGATTAATTTGAGTAAAATTAATTTGAGTAAAATACTGGCAAGTAAGATAGAAAATTTAATAAAAGAGATGGCAAAAGTGTCTTGATTTAATACAAATCACAGAATGATTTTTGAATGAATCATTTATAGATATATCCCAGGGCACTGTAAAACGCCACAATGAAACTTGTTCTCTGATGCATCTTCATTCTTGGAAATTAAAGTCTGTTTTTTCAATGTAAGTCAGAACTTAAAACAGAATTTATTGGACTTCCCAGTTGCCAAAGACTAACAGTATCATTTCTACCAACTCATGTAATGAAACTCTGTGAAGCCAACTTCATGAACTCTGAGTCAGCGTGAGCTTAAAGGAGAATTTGAAACCATACCAAATGCAAGTCCAAGCTGTAGACATCTATACACACACACACACACACACTCACGTGTGCGTGCGCACACACACACACACATACATGCAGACACATGCACATACACACACAAACACAAATACACACACAAACACACATACACACACACACACTTTGAATATTTTGAAATTAGCAATATATCACTTTGGTCAGCCCTGACAACTGAAGTTTAAGAAGCATAATGTCATCTGAGATTAAATGCAGCTGGCAATTGCTTCTTCAGTCTTAAGAAGAGATGCTTCCAGTTATTTGGATAAGAGGAACTTGCAGGTTCCCTTACAGAAAAACAGTCAACATGATTTATCCATTTCTTTGTTTTGCTAGGTGCACAGAAAGTGGCTGTGAAGGATCTTCTCAGTGAGTTTCTCACAGTTATGAGATGTTGTTTAGTTACCAATGAAGTCCCTTGGATCTCATCATGTATATCAGACAGTCATGCTGCTGCCTCATGCATCATGCTATGATGTATTGTATATTTAGAAAAAAAACATGTAAAACCTCTTTCCTCCTACATCTGAAGATACTTTACACTCTGGATCTTGGCTCTGGGATTGAGGTTTGATTTTATGTGATTCACTGCATTATCACATTATTCAGTCTCATCTGGGGTTTTCTTGCTCTCCGCTAGCAAGGACAATGGGGAAAATGCAATCGTTATTTAATACAGTGCCATTGTCTTCTTTTTCACTGATCCGCGGGAGCATTCTGGAGGCAAATGCATGTTGCATGTGACTTCAGTGAAACCCCTTTCATTTGTCTGTGTGGCTTTTCTTAGATCCAAGGCTTCCCTTGTAAGGAACATGGAAGGCATCTCGGTACATTGAAATATATAGGTCACGTTCTGTGCAGAAGTACAGGGAAATGTAGGTTGCTGCCTAGATAAATGCATCCATATGGTAATAACCTGGACAAAGAGACACCAATGGGGGTGGGGGTGCTGGGAGTTTCACCCTCTGTGTTGGATAATCAACATTCCCACCTTGCAATCTAGCCTCTACTTTCTGCAAAAGCGGGATTCAGTCAACGAGCAAGTTTGGCTTAGAAGCTTATGCTGAGTATTCTCTGACCCAAAACAATAAAGTAACCTAAGATGTTTCTCAGGAGACAGGCACTGGGGACAGGATTAGGATTTAATTTAGGATGTCAAGAAAACTCACCTTTTTATAAACTCTTAATTATTGTCCTAGAAGCAAATGTTTTGGATGAAGCAATCTTATTTTGCCTAGAAACACAAAATGTTTGCCAGTTTTTATTTTCTCTATTCGAGGGAATGTAACTATTTTACCTTGAGAGAAGTTTAACTGCTATAATCACATCAATATGATAACATTTCAGTATATCTTCTGTAACTTATCTAGAGTTTTCTTCTGATTTTCCAATGTGTTGTCTGAGAGCCCTTTTTCTTTTTTTAAAATTATTATTCTTTTAATTTTTAAATTTTTTTTTAATTTGTTACGTGTATAAATGTACTGTCTGCATGTAGGTTTGTGCACCTGTGTCATGCAATGCCGCGGAGGGCAGAAGAGGGTGTCAGATTCTCCTGGAACTGGAGTTAAAGATGGTTCTCAGACACCATGTGGGTGCTGGGGATCGAATCCCGGTCCTCTGCAAGAGCAGTCAGCACTCTTAACCACTAGGCCATCTCTCCAGCCCCGAGAGCCCTTTTTCTTAACAACTAAAAGTACATGTGTGAAAACTCACAGGGTTGACATGTGATCTGATTACTTAGTTCATGAATGATTCCATTATTTTCTTTTGTTATTTTCTCCAGTTGCTGACACAGGTCCTTAATCACAGCACTCAGGAGGCAGAGGCAGGGGGATCTCTGTGAAATTCAGACCAGCCAGCCTGGTCTGCATAGTGAGTTCCAGGTCAGGCAGGGCTTCATGGAGACATTATCACAACAAAACAAAAACAAGGTGCTGGAGAGATGATTCAGTGTTTAAGACCACTGGGTATACTTTTTTTGGTCTTTTTGAGACAGGGTCTCCCTCTAGCCCCAGCTGTCCTGGAACTCACTCTGTAGACCAGGCTGGCCTTGAACTCACAAAGATCTGCCTGCATCTGCCTCCCAAGTGCTAGGATTAAAGGCGTGCACCACCATGCCCGGCAATACCACTGGGTATTCTTGCAGAGGATTTGGGTTCGGTTCCCAACACTGACATGGTGGCGAACAGTTATCTCTAACTCCAGTTCTAGAGGATCAGATGCCCTGTTTTGTCCTTCACAGAAATCACATGTGCAGATGTGCTCACATACATGCAGGCAAAACACTCATCCATAATAAAAGAAAAATAAATTATAAAATTAAAAACCCACAAAACAAAAAGAAACAAACAATCATTTTACTTTGTGACATCAATCAATTAGAGTAACATATTTGTAAGACATGTCATTTTAATGGTCAGTCTTCAGTTATTCAAGATTGGTTAACATCTAGCTTATAGATTTAACAGAGTAAAAAACTGATAGCATATTGAGAATAAACTTAGTTTCTAAAGATAAACTTGCACATTGCATTATTTCTATAGTACAGAAATACATAGTAATTAGTATACTACTTGTACTGACTCTGTGTCTGTTGCTTTCTGGGGATGGTCCACTCCATGACAATCAGAGAAGAAGATCCTGGCAATGGATGTGTATTATGAAGTATAACAGGGGTGGCGAAAATGTGATACTGAATCACACCAAACTCAGGAAGGGATGATGTGCAAAAAAGGCTGAGAGTACCTTATTTGAATTCTAATGATGTTAGATATTAGATAGAGAATAGATACTGGCAAAAGAATCTCAGCTGAGACCCTCAGAAATTAGAAAAGTCATTATAGAGCAGTTCATATGATAAACCTCATTCCTGAATTAATTTGTTACTTATAACTATGGAATAATCAATGCATTCCTAAATTTGGGGTATAAACTAAATGAATTCATTTAATATTAAGTGCCTTTGTGCCTAGTATTAAAAAGATATTTAAAGATCGAGATTAACTATGCTAGCTCAGTCCTTTTTCCATTATAGTTCTACTTAAAGGTTGATTCTGTGTCTGTTTCATAGAATTTTCTAACGGGAATTTGACAGGAGAAAAGATAAATTAATTATTAATGATTAATTACTTATATTCAAACACTTCATTCCCTGGATCATTTGTGCCCATGCCTAGCCACACAGCTCGTTTTGCTCTAAGCTTTTGAAAGAAAAATAATTTGACATCAACCAGAGATTTTTGCAATTTATAATTTTCCCTAATGCCAATGTTATAGACACCTTTGCAAAGCCTTAAAGGTTAAGCAGCCATGTGTGGAGGGGATCACCTCTAATCCCTGAGCATCAGCCTTGACCAGTGAGTGGTTAAAAAAAAAAGGAAGGGAGCATGAAATTTTAATTAAAGCAATGAGAGCATAATATTGAGATGTTCATATAGACCTTTAAAGGGTTTGATCAGAGTTTTTGCATGATATAAAATACAATAAAAGAATGTGCATGTGTCTCTTCTCTGTACACATTAATATTTGTTGTTGAAAGCAGATATATCCTTTCTGTAAGTCTCAAATTGAGTTCATTTTGTTTAATTTTGTGATTATCTATTTGACTACTTAATCAGAAAATGTTCCCATTCTAGGACATTGATAAATTGAATTTAAAATAGATGAAGCATTTTATGTGCAGAGAGTAGCTATAACAAAGAGACCTGGCAGCAAGTACAGGCATCTCAAGAGGAAGTGTGGTAGCTGCCCTAAGGGACGTTGTCCCTTTGCACGTGAAAAACTTTCTCTGAAATACTTTACACATCTTGTTTCATAAATTTTTAGCTTCATGAAGAGGAAAGATTTCAAGGCTATGCAAAGTAGAAATTGGAACTAAAATGATCACAGATGACTGCAGCTCTCAGATATCTAGACCTTTCATAAAAAGTGTGTGTGGTAAAAGCTCTGCCAACAACCACACATTGTCAACAAAGAAACACTTTGTTTCAACCTCAGTATATGATAGCAAAAAAATGTCTTCTCTATTAGTCATGCCATGAATCTGATCTCAAATTGAATCACTTAGAAAAAGCATTTTCAGGGCACTGGAGAAATGGCTTAGTGGTTAAGAGCACTGGCTGGATTTGCAGAAGACCTGGATTTGATTCTCTGTAGCCACAAGGCTACCAACCATCTACAACTCCAGGAGATCCAGGAGATCAGACATCCTCTTCTGAGCTTCACAGGCATTGCATGACATGAGTGCATTTACATGCATGCAGACAATACACTCATACACATAAAATAAAACAAAAATAATAAATAAAATATTAAAAAAGAAAAGGCAGTCAGAATTTCAAATGTTTTTATTTTGGGCTTTTGGAGACAGGGTGTCCCGACTGGCCGGAACTGACTATGTAGACCAGCCTGGACTTGAACTCACAGAGATCCCCCTGCCTCTGCCTCTGGAGTACTGGGATTAAAAGTGTGCAAGGACCCTCTCTTAATGTATACCATACAAGGCAGTTGCAAATAATGACCTCTAAATTAGTTTATAAGGTAACTTGAAAGTGCACAACTGAATCCCCTTCCGTTGTGAATCTATGCTCACTATAATGAATAATACGTTTAAAAATGTTGACAGGAATTATAAAATAAACATCCTTATATAACTAAAACCTCCCACATCAGAAAGATAATAGTAAGGTACACTTGGAAAATAGAGTGTTGGCTTTGAACACTGGACAAAAAAATTAAAACTTCTGTGAGAAACATGACATTTATACTTAACATCTCCAGTAGTAGTTGAGCAACAGATTAGAGAGAGGTGAAGAGGGCATTAATGAAGTGGATGGCAAATCTGATAGATTCTTCCAGAAGGCTATCTGGAGTAGTAAAGAGCTGGAAGAATAAAAAGCAACTGAAGGACTGACAGGTTTCCCAAGAATGCTTTGGGGTAAGAGAGTATAAAAACTGTCAGAGATAATCTTAAAATTTTCTATTTGTTCATAAAGCTTAAAATTGAAAAATAAGCCAAGTACCAGGGCTAGAGAGATGTCTCAGTGGTTAAGAGCACAGGATGCTCTTGCACAGTATCCAAGTTGGAATCCCAGCACCTACATGGCAGCTAACAATCATCTGTATCTCCAGTTCCAGGGAATTTGATGCCTTCCTCTGACCACCCCAGGCTTTGCATGGTATGAGTGCATTTAGGTATGTGCAGGTAATATACTCATACACATAAAATAAAAGTAATAAATAAAATATTTTGCAAAAGAAAAATAAGCCAAGTACCAAGAAGATGAATACAAACAATATCAGCACATAGACACACCCAGGTAGGACTGAGGACCCACAAAAACAAAAGAGTACCCAAACTAACTAGAAAACAAATGTGTGAAGTTCAAGTGAACCTATTCTATTTTGAATAAATGGCTATTGAAAAATAAATAAAAAACTAATTGAATTTACTTTCCATGGATATTTACTACATTTTACTTAAACAAAGAATAATATATAGTCTGCCGAGCACGGTGGTGCACGCCTTTAATCCTAGCACTCGGGAGGCAGAGGCAGGTGGATCTTTGTGAGTTCAAGGCCAGCCTGGTCTACAGAGTAAGTTCCAGGACAGCTGGGGCTACAGGGAGACCCTGTCTCGAAAAGACCAATATATATATATAGTCTAGAAAGGAAACAGATAAGCTATAACTTGGAAAAAAAGTGTTAAATATATTGGCAAATTGCTAAGTATGCATTGAGGCTTTAAAAGACAGCAATTTGATGAGGTCAAACTCAAGAGCTTCTGTACAATGAAAGAAACAATCAAGGAAATGAAGAGAAAACCCACTGAGTGGGAGGAAATCTTCACCAGTGATTCATCTGACAGAGCGTTAACATCAAGAATACATAGACTACTCAGAAAACAAAGAAGAAAACAAATGACCTACTCAAAAGATGGAGTAAAGAGCTGAACAGAGAATTCACCAGTGAGGAATTAAAGATGGCTGAGAAACATCTTAATAAGTGTTCAACATCATTAATAATTAAGGAAATGAAAACTAAAACCACTCTCAGATAATCATCTCACTCCAATACAATTGGCTAAGTTCAAGAAAATGAAAGACACCAAATGCTGGAGAAGTTGTGGGGAAAGAGGAACACTCATCCACTGCTGGTGGGAATGTAAACTTGTATAGCCATTATGGAAAGCAGTGTGGAGAACCTTAAAAGACTCAAAATAAGCCTACCACCTGACCCAGTCATACCACTCCTGGGTATACACCCCAAATGGCAAAGATACATGCACATCCATGTTTATTGCAGCTCTCTTCACAATAGCGAAGAGCTGGAACCAACCCAAATGCCCCTCAACAGATGAGTGGATGACAAAAAATGTAGCACATCTACACAATGGAGTACTATTCATTGGTAAAGAAAGATGACATCATGAACTTTGCAGGTAAAAGGATGGATCTCGAAGCCATTATGCTAAGTGAAGAAACACAGTCTCAGAAAAACAAGTGGTGAATGGTCTCCCTCATTTGTGGATGCTAACGCCAAATCCCTCCAGATTAAAGGCAAACTGAACAACATTATTGTTATATTTCTGTTTGTCCAAAAGCAACTATGTTGCTATAATGTAAATCTCTTAAAGGGCTCTAAAATAGATCCACCACTTACTTTCAGACTCTGTAATTACTGTATATGAGTGAAAGTATGTATTCATATTTTAGAGTAATATAAAATTAAAGGAGAAAAGTGTGAATTCCCAAACATAAAAAAACTGAGAGAAAGATGCAGGACAGTTATGGCAGAGTGCATGATCTGGGGTGGGGTGGGGGGAAGAGAAAGGGGAATATATCTAAACTGAATTGAGAAATGACAAAACATCAATAAAAGAAAAAAAAATACACAGCAATTTGAGATCTTAAAAACTTAAGATGGGTGGTAGCTGGTAAAATACCTTTTGCTGTCTCTTCAAAATGTTAGTTTGATTCCCTGGCTCCACCTTAAGCATTTGAGTGTAATAGTGCTCAGTTATGGCTACAGAGAGGGGAAGATGGTTGCCTGGGACTTACTGGCTGGCCACCAGCCTAGCCGAAGACAGACCAATTAAGAGCTCTGTCTTGGTGGGCTGGAGAGACAGCTCAGACATTAAGAGCACTGGTTGCTTATGAAGAGGACCTGAACTAAATTCCCAGCACCCACATGGCAGGTAACAACCACTCATAACTCCAGTTCCAGGGAATCTAACGTCCTCTTCGGACCTCTGTGGACATTGCACAACATGGGTGCACTTACATATATGCAGGCATTGCATTCATACACATAAAATGAAAATAATAAAATATTTTTAAAGACTCTCAAAATTAAAAAGTAATAAATAAATTAGTACATCCTGCATGGGTGGGTGGTGGTAGACACCATAGCAGTAAAAATATATTTTAATAAGAATGTGCGGGACCAGAAGGCTCCCTGTTCCATAGAACAAAGAGCTAGGAATTTCCAACTCCCAACATTTTTATTTGCAGGAATGATGTGTTCTAATTAGGTAATCAGAAACAAAAGTTAGGAAGATCAAAGGACATTTCTCTGCAGCTCAGGAAACTATTAGCAACAAAATGGGACCCTTTTTATAAGGCATAGAGCAGATGTTCAGACAACAGTGTAAAGAAGGCATAATGTTGGTTTTTAATGTAATCTAAACAAAAGGACACTGCAGTTCCAAACCCACATCTGTATACATGCCTGTCTGACTTTCCCATCACAGGCACTCTTCTTGGTGGTAGATTTTCAAATATGCCAAGAAGCATAATTTCAGCAGAGTTCAGACAGTGTAGTGGTCTCCAGCAATCAATTAATCAATCAATAATCAATCAATCAATCACACATGGAAAAATACTTGAGATTGATCTCTGACCTCCACATGCATGCTCACGCATGTGCCAGTGCACCCACATACATGCATATGCACCAGCACACACACACAAACACACATACACACACACACTACTTATATACATATATCAACACACAAAAATAGGGAGGGTGGGAAAGAGGGAGATAGAGAGATAGAATCAAAACCAAGATGGAACTACACAGATTTAAAAACAGAAGAGCTGGGCATAGTGCTGCACATCTTTAAAGCCATAAGCATGTACTAGGCTGTTCAGAACTACATAGCAAATTTCTGTCTCAAAACAACAGCAAATACAACCATGCAAGCAAACAAACAGGAAAGGATAAGAAAGATACATAATATTTTTGGCTGTGTTTGTTTATTTATCAGAAGGGGACCAAAACCAACTTTTTTATCTTAAGACATTTAAAGTTCCTGTGTGGGCAGCATGAAGCCCGTGCCTTGTTCTCAGACGCTGTGAATGTGTTATCTTCTATGGGAAAAAGGACTTTGTAGATACAGTTGTGTTAAGGATGCTGAGATTGGAGACTCTTCAGAATGATTTGTGTACACCTGATATACATAAGGAGTAAAGGAAAGAGAAGGGAATTTTTAGAGGGACCCTTATACTGTGGATGCTGACTTTAGCCTAAGAAACATCTCATTTCAGAATTGTGACCTACTTCTAGGCTGTAAGGACTTAAGTTTTTGGCTCTTAAGTTACGTAATTATTATAGCAGCGAGAAAAACTATTAAACTCTTCTTGAAAATCCCAAATGTGAGCACATGTTAAACATAAATTGGGGCTGGAGATATGGCTCAGAAGTTCAGAGTACCTACTGATTTTCCAGAAGACTAAGTTCAGTCCCAGCACCCATTTGAGTGGCTCAGAAATGCACACACCTCCAGCCCCAGGGGATCTTGGCTGGTCTCTTTGGGTATCTGCACACATACGCCATACACACAGACACACACACACACACACACACACACACACACACATACATACATACATACATACGGAAATATCAGTGTTGAAAGGCTGGGCATAGCAGCACAAACCTTTAATCCCTGCGCTTGGGGGGTAGAGGTAGGTGGATATCTGTGAGTTCAAGGCCAACCTGGTCTAGTAGCAAGTTCCAGGCCAAGTGAAGCTACAGGGAGACCCTGTCTCAAAAGACAAAAAGTAAATAGATAAAAAATAAATTTCAAATAAAAAATAAATGTTAAATAAGCCTGGATTAATATTATTTTATATCAGTAGTGAAAAACACATGGAAGCAAATAAAATTAGTTAGGAATTAAGAGAAAAAGGATCAAATAAGTATTTAGGAAATAGCAACCCAAAATAAAATAATAAATTCAAATTCAAGAATAATAGATATGCATCATGAACAAAATAACTAGCTTTGCATTTTTAGCTATGTGCAGGAGACTCAGAGAATATGAAAGTTGATTCTGATATAAAGAAAATTCATATCAGACACACTAATTGACAGTGATGAACACTTAATGGGGGATGGATGTCCCCTTTGTCCAAAAACCAAACCAGTAATTCAGATTTTGAAGTAAACAAAGCAAAAGTTAGTTGACACTACCTTGAAAACATCAAAAGCATAATTACAATAAATGTAAACATTTCTTCCTCAATAAATGCAAAAACCAGCCAGGCATGGTGGCGCACGCCTTTAATCCTAGCACTTGGGAGGCAGAGGCAGGTGGATCTTTGTGAGTTCAAGGCCAGCCTGGTCTACAGAGTGAGTTCCAGGACAGCTTGGCTACAGGGATGCCCTGTCCGAAAAGACAAAAAAAAAAAAAAAAAAAAAACAAACAAAAAAAATGCAAAAACCAATCGATAGTTGTTTATTTCATTAGATTCTGTCATAACAAGTAATAGATTAATAGATTTACTCAGTGAATGCATGCAGAAGCCTGCTCCAGAAAATATACATTCAGATATTCAATGAAAATAGAAAGATCATATGCATTTAGCAGATTCTAAATGTTCCTGCTGACCCAAGCAAGATGTAAATAAGAAATGGTAACAGGTAATATGCATAGCATTAATAACTGGCAGTAATATTGCCCTACACTTTTTGATGCTTAATCTTTGTATGTCTTTGTTTTTAGTAATGCATAATAAATGTACAAAGGAGTAATATGAGATTACACTTGTGCGTATAAGGTCCTTTGAGTATATGGAACCCCTCTTTCTTTATTCTTTAACACTCTTGGTCTTTTTTCCTTTATTGTACAATACATTTTAAAGATATATTTATATTTTTATTTCTCTGTATATGCATGTGCTGAATCAGTTTAATGCACCGTGTGGCTGTCAATGCCCACAGAAGCCACAAGAGACCATTGGATCCTGTGGAACTGGATTTAGAGATGGTTGTGAACTGCCATGTGGGCTCTGGGACCCAAACCCAGGTTCTCTGCAGGTAGCAAGTGCTCTTAACTACTGAGCCATCTTTCCAGCCTCGTGCACTAATGTTTTTAAGGTTTTCTGTTTCTTAATGGACTTCTTTCAGATCCATAGTTGATAATGGATTACTTCTCTAAAGGAGAGTTTGTCATTCGCACACATATGCTCATGGAAAGAGAAAGAAGAGAGATCAGCTATAGTAATTTCAGTAATAAAAATGATATAAATCTTAATTGCTAGGCAGGAGGAGACCACTTGCATTAGGTACAAGACATGCAAAACAGCACCAGAAATTCCATTAAAATGTCAATAACTATATTTTAAGTTTACTGCGTATCTGACACTGTTTTAATGTGGGAGACTCATTTAGTTTGCCTGATATGCTTAATTTTTAAATGTTTTATACATGTCGAATCTCTTAACCTGCACAATAAATATATGCGTTGGAATGGTACTTGATTCTTATATGAGGTGCCTGAGGTGTAAGACTGGTAAGTAAGCTGTCTAAGGTCACATTGCTATGGACAGGTAGACAGAATTATTGTTCATATAGCAGGCCTTCCAATACCAGTTCTAATCAATTTCTCCTAAATTATGGTCTGTGAATTCCTAAGTTGATGGTAACAGGAGGGAAGCATCCTTGGAGTCTGATGGGCTACCATTGCTCAATGAGGCCAGTGAAGCATTATGAGTGCACAGTGAAGCATTCTTAAGGTTCACTCTCTAAGGTTTAGTGGGAAAATACTGATTAAAATTATGAAATATCTCCATAGAGCCCATTTAAGTAAAATATTAATTTCCTCATAATCTTTTAACAATGATTTTCAGTCTTTGAAATTTCTTGACAAGCTTTGAAAGGAAACTTTATGATGTCTTAAATTTTATTTCTTACATGTAAATCCTCAACCTGGAATTTTTGTGTGTGATGTGAAGTATTCCATATTATTTCCAATAGTAATTCATTTACAACACCAGATCCTATAGTTTTGTGAGAACACAATGAAATTTTATTAAATATTCAAAATAATCTAGAAGTTCATTTCTGAAATATTGTCTATTAAGTAGGATAATATCTCATGATTCTATCATATATGTTTGGTATTAAATTTTAATTAATCTTTTTTTCAGTTATAAATCTACTGAATCTTATTCTGAGTTTATTAAACTTGGGGCAATAGATGGTGTAGTTTCTGGAACTACTAACATGAGTTTCATGACTAGTGATTATCTGAAAGAATCTATCTTTACCTGGATTTTCTACTTTCCTTTGTAGGAAAGATTTCTGCGTACACAAAGATGAGCCCTGTGACACTGTGGGTAAGTCCATATGGAGTTTTTCAGATTGAGCACTCTGGCCACCTGACATACTGTTTAAATACAGCAACTGATTTGAGGGTGTTGGTCTGAAGGAATCTTTTTACAGTTTCAGATTTATACACATACAGAGTTCCACCTGCTCTACTTCTTGAGTGTTTTCTCAGCACCCACATGGCAGCTAAGAACCATCTTGGAAACTGGGTGTGGTGGCACATGCCTTTAATCCTAGCACTCAGGAGGCAGAGGCAGGTTGATCTCTGTGAGTTCAAGGCCAGCCTGCTCTACATAGTGAGTTCCAGACCAGCTGGGAGTAAAGGGAGACTCTGTCTCAAAAAAAAAAAAAAAAAAGTCCATATGTTTTGCCTCACTAATGAACACTCTGGCTACAAATTACCAACTTTTCTATGTTTTAAATTGAATATCTAAAATCCATAGAAGCTAAATACAGAGCTAATAAAATACATATAACTGTACTTTTAATTTTCAGAGACTATTCACATATTTTCTTATTGTTAAAGCAAATAGATCTATATTAATATAAATTTACATATATATGTATATATATGTGTAAGGATATATATATATATATATACATCCTACTCCAAATTGCACAGTTGTATGTGAAAAGGTATTACTGGTAAGGCACATTCAAGTGTTACAATGTGATTTTGGTATCATGTAAGGTTCCTTTCTGTAGGGAGTGACTATTTTAGCTTATCCATCTTTAGGGTTTCATTTGTACATTTATTTTATTTATATTTATTTATTTATTTATTTATTTATTTATTTATTTGAATGTACTGTCTGCATGTAGGTTTGTGCATCCATGTCATGCAATGCCGCGGAGGTCAGAAGAGGGTCTCGGATTCCACTGGAACTGGAGTTCTCCTGGATTATAATTACAGATGGTTCTTAGCCACCATGTGGGTGCTGGGGATCGAACCTGGGTCATCTGCAAGAGCAGTCGGCGCTCTTAACCACTAGGCCATCGCTCCATCCCCTCATTTGTACATTTCACAATAAGCAATTACAAATAGATATGCAGGGCTGGATATCTATCTAGCTCCACATTCAAGAGCACTGGATGCTCTTTCAGAGGACCACGTTGAGTTTCCAACAGCCACCTGGCAGCTCAGCACTATTTGTAACCCACTTCCAATGGAGCCGACACCCTTCTTCTGGGCTCTGCTAGCACCAAGCAGGCACATGGCACATATACATGTAGGGAAAGCACTTATATATATACATACATGTAGTGAAAGCACTTATACTTATCTTCTTTTTGTAAAATGGATAAAAATTGAATAAAAAGCTTTGGGGTATTTTAAAGGTGATTCTAACCAGTTCCATCAACTTGAGATCTCATTAGTATCCTCATGTTTTAAATCCTAGATAAATTTTGGGAAACTGTTCTAATGTTGATGACAGAATCTAGGGAGGGTCTGTCAGCACGGTAGGAGCTGGACATCTAAGAAAGCTTCATTGACTCAGAGACAGGCTAAACCTCTGGAAATTAGCAGTTAACCCTGACCTTGGCCTTTAGATCATCAGGATAGTTATCTCAATAGTTATGTTTCCCTCCCCTTACACAACTTTGTTACCACCCTAACTCTGAGACACACAAGACACACACACCAAAACACACACACACACACACACACACACACACAAACACACACACAAACACACACACACACAAGCTCTTTATAACTGCAGCAGATCCATGTCTTGTTCAAACAAATGACGGGAATCAATCATCTCAGCAGTGACTCTTCTAGGCTGGTCAAGGGGGTTACTCCAGGACACCAGTCCTAAGCCACCTTAGCATGTACAGTTGCTCTGGGCATACTGACTGTCTTGTGTTTGCTTCATTAAGCAAAGAAGGGAACACTTTGGTGATTACAGGTAGTTCATCTGTGTCCCTAGTGAATATAAATCAGGAACATGGAACTCTCCTCACCAATAATCATGAAGGAAAGCAGCCCAAGATGAATGTAGCATCTCTGTAGAATAGAGAGCTGGATGGTGACCTAGACAGCTGGATGGTGCCTTTACCTAGACAGCTGGATGGTGCCTTTACCTAGACAACTGGATGGTGCCTTTATCTGGATAGCTGGATGGTGTCTTTACCTAGAAAGCTGATGATGCCTTTACCTAGACAGCTGATGGTGCCTTTACCTAGACAGTTGATGGTGCCTTTACTTAGAGAGCTGGATGGTGCCTTTACCTAGACAGTTGATGGTGCCTTGACCTAGACAGCTGCTTGGTGCCTTTACCTAGACAACTGGATGGTGCCTTTACCTAGACAGCTGGATGGTGTCTTTACCTAGACAGCTGATGATGCCTTTGCCTAGACAGTTGATGGTGCCTTTACTTAGAGAGCTGGATGGTGCCTTTACCTAGACAGCTGGATGGTACCTTTACTTAGACAGCTCATGGTGCCTTTACCTAGGCAGCTGATGTGCCTTTACTTAGAGAGCTGGATGGTGCCTTTACCCAGAATACCTGAATCACTGCATCTGGAACACAGTCTGATGCTCAGATTACTTACATGGAAGCCAAAATCTATCATGATTACACAAATTGGATTAAATCTTTTAGTACCGGGCAGGAGAGATGGCCTAGCGGTTAAGAGCGCCGACCGCTCTTACAGAGGACCCGGGTTCGATCCCCAGCACCCATATGGCGGCCGAAAACCGTCTGAAACTCCAGTTCCAGGAGAACTCCAGTTCCAGGGGAATCCGAGACCCTCTTCTGACCTCCGCGGCATTGCACGACACGGGTGCACAGACTTGCATGCAGACAGTATGTTCATACACATACAGAAATAAAAAAAATCTTTTAGTACCATAATTTGTGGAATTAGGCATAGAAATCTTTATTGATCCTTGTATATATTCAGTCATTATAAAGAAAGAATATGAACCAACTTCTTGATAATTAGGAAAAGGGCAGGAAAAATTGTGACTTATTAAAAATAAAGCAATCATTACACATTGTGTGTGTATTCTGTTATTACAGTGAATCTCATAAACATGTACAATTCTTACATGTCAGTTAGAAATAGAAATGGGTACAGTCTCTTTAAAATATTTTATTATTTTGTTTTGTGTGTATGAGTGTATTGCCTGCATGTATGTAAGTGCACCTATGCTGTGCAATGGACACAGAGGTCAGAAGAGAGTGTTAGATCCTCTGGAATTGGAGTTATGAGTGGTTGTTAGCCACCATGTGGGTGCTGGGAATTAAACCTGGGTACTCTGTAAGAGTAGTCAGTGCTCTTAACCACTGAGCCATCTCTCTAGCCCCATGGGTACAGTTTTATGTCAGAGGACTTCTTGCTTCATTGTGATTACTCATAGGTCTACCTTACTTTTAAAATTTTGATTAGAAGGATGTTTCTCAGAGTTTGACTACTTTTAAATAGTTCATATAAGAGCCATCATACAAAAATTAAATAGACATTTATATTTTGTCAATCATTTATGAAGTATCAATCTCTAGTAAAGCAAAGAAATTTCAGGTTCAAATGAGTGAAATATGTTCTTTTATGCATTAAAATATTCCAGGTGTAATACAAAGACTTGCATTTCTGTTGAATGCTTTTCTGAATTTGCAATCCCACTTTCATCTTTAGTTACAACTGATTTGGATTCAGCTCATTGTCCTTCAAATACTACATTAATTTGAGGGGAAGAGGAAGAAATGGACTTAACATTTCTTGGTTTAGAACATGAGTCATTAAACTGACTTCAGCCTGACCATTGTCCCTATTCTTTTTGGCATAGGGAGGACAGCAGTTAAAGGCTTTGAATTTATACTAGGGACTGTGTTCTAAGTAGGGAAGGATGACACATTGTATGTGTATTCTTTTATCACAGTGAACCTCACAAATATGTACAATTCTTACATGTCAATTAGAAATAGAAACAGGTACAGTCTCTTATTGGTCTTTTTGAGACAGGGTCTCCCTGTAGTCCCAGCTGGCCTGGAACTTGCTGCATAGACCAGGCTGGTCTTGAACTCACAGAGAGCCACCTGCCTCTGCCTCCTAAGTGCTGGGATTAAAGGTGTGCACCACCACACCTGGCTGGCTGATGATTATATTTTAAGAGCAATGGTAAGCTTTATGTTGTGCATTGGAATTCCAATGATGCTTTCAGGGATATTTCATTTAATGCTTTTAAAAGCTGAGCTCTCTACTTTTATCATCATTATATTTATCTATGAAGAAGGCTCAGAAATAAAACAGATGGATTATAATAGACTTTGAAGTTAGACAACTCGATTAAATCAGGCCTTTGCTATTTATCACTTTGTGGCCATGGCACATCTTATTTTACATTTGGCCTGAGTTCTCACCATTAAAGTAGAAGTCACCTGATAATGGTACTTATAGAGCAGCTAGTTGTTTCTGGCACTCAGCATTGTCTGCTACATTTTCTAATCCCGGAGGAGTAGTTAGTTATTTATCTGCACCAGTGTTAGGACATGGGACTCTGCGTATCTACGCCAGAGCCTGTGACTACGAGAGTCAGTTTTTATAACATGGTATATTCATATGATGGAGAAAATCAGAACCTGAAATGTTATTATTATGGGGAGATACATGAAACTCTCCAATAAATGCAGAAATATGAAATGTAAAATAAGATGTAAATTTTACTTACCCATAACTAATTTTGAAGCAATGACTATTTTGCTGATTTCCTATGTGAGCTGGGCTATATCAGTGTTCTGAGATACTATAAAAAATACTTCAAGGCTGGAGAAATGGCTCAGTGGTTAAGACCATTGGATGCTCTTGCAGAAGACCCAAGTTTGAATCCCAACACTCACATGACAGCTAACAACCATCTGTACCTCCAGTTCCAGGGGTCTGACAGCCTCTTTTCTCCTTTGTGGGCACTGCAAGACACAGGGACACTTACATACATGTAGACATAACACTCTTACACATAAATTATAAACAAATTTTAAAAGTTAAAAGTAAATACATCAGCTTACAAGTCATAATTATTTGTGTTAACTTAGATTGAAAAGTGACATAAAAGACAAGAAGTTTAAATATTTTCCCTACTCCTTTAACTACACACCTTATCCTGTTTTCATACTTAAGAAGGTGGTTTGGTAGGTCAGTAGGTTTATACAGAGATAGCAGAAGGAAGCAAGTGCATTAAACATTCTAATCAACTAAATAGCAATTTTTAGAATATATTTATATTCACCTTCTAACATCTCCCTTGGATTCATTTTGCCATTTGGCTTACTGAATTTGTGCCAAGACTTAGTTCTAAGATTTTATAGTTTAAAATTTTGGTTGAATTATGGTGTTTTACTTAAATGTCAAAAGAAATAAAATATAACTCAGTTTTCAAATGTAAACAATTTATTTGGTGGTATTGCTACTGAAGCTGCTTTAAGTGTCTTAGGAGGGAATTTCACAGTCCCCTAAAATGTATTTGTCTGAACTACATAATCTTGGAATATGTTAAATTATACAGAATGGGAGAAATGGACCTGTTAATAAAGGCTACAGACTCTAGGCAGGGAGGATATCCTGGGTTAATCTGGAATGTTTGGTATTAGCATGAGTCCTTACATGTGGGAGAAGGGTAGAGTGTGCTTGGCATTATCAGGAGTACTTAGATGTAGGAGAGGGGTAGATACGTAGTGTTATCAGGAGTCCTTCTATGTGGGAGAGGGACACATAGTGTTCTCAATCACAGAAGTGTGAATATTGAGGAAACACAAGAGAGAATGTGGTATGGGAGGGGTCCAACTCACCTGCACATCACAGGAACCAGGCATTCATGCACATGGTACACACATATTCATACAGCAAAACATTCAAACACATAATAAAAAGTAAGTATTTAAGAAAACATTAACATTTATAAATATAGATATATGTTATATCACTGTTTAGTGATGTTCATTTGTGCCTGTGTTTGGGGATGCCCACTTGGGCTTAGGTACCCCTCAGCAAGCTAGTCCATGGAGAAAACTGATTCTTTCTATCTCAGCCTCTTTATCTTGAGATGGGACCCTATGACATTCTCCCCATCCAGCTTGGCATGTCAACTGGTTGTCATTATCCAGATCTTCTTAGGCTGTCATACTGTGGAGATTTAATTGGTGCAGCTTCCCTGTCATGTCTAGAATGCACTGATTAACAGCAGGTGTCTTGTTGCCCTGGCTCTAACATTCTTTCTGTCTCCTCTTCCACAATGTTCCCTGAACCTTAGCTGTAGAGGTTGTATTGTAGATGTTTCATTTAGGGCTGGGCACCTCACATTCACTTATTGACCCATCCCGCAGGTCAGTCAATGGGGTCCTGGAAGAGAAGGAGTAAGGGGAAGGGGCAAGAGACGCAAGGAATGGAGACAAGACAGGTTCTGATCAAGTCTCGTTTATTGTAGGAACACAAGTAGAATATAAAGAGTAGGGAATGCAGAAGCATTGCTAAAACCACAGGCACCTCAGTGCTTACATATTGGAAAGAATGTGCAGATACAGATCTTTACTTAAGGTGAACATTTGCAACACCTCCTGTGATAAGTTACACAATGGACTGCAACCTCCTTGTGACTATTTCAGTGCTGGGAAGCTGCTAGTGGAAAATTACTAGATGGCTAAACTCGTCCGAGAGCCCCACAGGTCCCCCTTTTTTGTTGTTACATAAAAAAAGCAGAAGAGACTGAAGTTGTGCTTGTCTTAGGTTCGAATCCGCCCAGACACCCTCCTTAGCCGTCATTGGGTAGGCAACCTCCAGCGTCATCCCCCGTCTTAGCTTGGTAGGATAGGCTAGCCTGGGGCTATGATTCCATTACCTGTCTTTGGCAAAGCAACTTAGCAAGCCGTATCATCATAGTTACGGGTCTCAGCATAAGAAGAGGAAATATCCTCAATAAGCAATTGTTGGTAATGGACCTGGAGAGGTTTGGCTTGAATAGCCTCGATTTGGGATCAGATAAATGCCATCAATTTATTAAGTAGCATTGGACCCAGAGATATCATGAAGAGTAGCCCAAGTAAAGGACTGAAAATGGTAGGCAAAAGAGTGGTCAGCCAAGGGGTAGTATTAAACCAATTGCTGAACCAGCCTTGTTCTTTTTCCCTTTGTAACTTTCTATGTTGTAAACTTTCTCTTACTTTTTGTAGGGAATCTTTAACCATGCCAGAATGATCAGAATAGAAGCAACACTCTTCTTTTAGGGCAGCACACAAACCTCCCTGCTGTAATAGTAACAGATCTAGGTCTCTACGATTTTGCAGGACAACCTCAGCTAATGAAGATAGTTAGATGAAGGTACTCACCCCTCAGCAGAGGTCTCACATCCCCAGTAAGCACAATAATAATCACTGTGTTCCTCACGTCCCCCCCCCCCAGCTGTTAACTGCAGGGCAGGCATAAAAACCAGTCTTTTTTAACACGTCTATTGCCAAATTTGTATGCCATCCGGGATGGCCGCATGGGGGGGGGGGGCTTGTCCTTAGTAAACTTGCTTGATTCAGGATCCTGGGAGAGCAAGTAACATATATCTACTTTCAGTGAAGGCCACCAGGTACCTCAAGGGTGAGTTCTGCTGACTTGGGTCACCACAGACTGAGAGCATGGTTTAATGAGTTGCCAGGTTATATTCCAAGGTTCATGAATCTTGGAGGTCGAGAATGCCCAAGGTGTATAAATGCTGAATAGGAGGTTCACAATCAGGGAATGCAACATCTTGTATTGCCTGTGGATAAAAGGATTATATTTATCTCAGGAATGGGAATTATTCCTGGATAATTGGTTAGTTTGTCTTATTAATCTTTCAGGCAGCCATCTGGCTGAATCAGCTTCTTTGGAGTAGATACATACTGATCCTCATCCCCAGATAAGGACTGGATCATGTCCATTCCATTTATTAGTAAGAGGATCTTTCCACATGACTGAGGCATAATGTTCTTTTGTTGTGGACTTCCAAAATCTTTCTGCAGCCATGTGTCCATCACGGTCCAAGGTTAAAAAATTTAAAATTAAGAGTGTATGATTAAGAATGTTATGTGGGGACCCTTTGGTAGGGTACCATTCCCCCTTTTTGTTTTATACAGGGGAGGGGGTCGTGGGGCTGCCACACACTCAAGATAGACCATGCACTCAAGATAGACCGTGCCTGTCTTAGGTGTCTCTACATCTCAGGACTGTCTTACCCGTCATCGGAGTCCTGACTCTAAGCGTCAGGGTCCTGCCTTAGGTTGATCAGTCCAGGATGTGGACTTACCCGTCTTTGACTACCGGCCATCTAGTTGAGTGAATCATTTTTTAGCATTTTCATTTTTTAAAGCAAAAGGCTAATCTGTAAGAGCAATCTGTGCACTGGCCACTTCCACAGTATAGCTCGTTATAGTCCAGCAGAGGATGTGCAGAAGTTAAACCAATGGACTCATCAGTCCATCACCTGAGTCCCAGCACAGTCCATAATTTTTCCAATTTCAGTATAATCCAGTCCATAGTTGATTAGTATTGTTTTAAATCAGTGAATAATCCAGTCCATAGTTAATTAGTTGTTTCAAAATCAGTGATAAGTACTTAGCTCCTGGGCCTTTCAGGCACCAAAACCTGCCCAAGAGCCAGCTCCCATAAGAACATCCTGTAGGTAAATACAGAAAAACAGTGCAGGAGGCATGTCCTCTGCCACGCCTCACTCAAGCCATGTCTGAGTTACCACAAGTTTTTCCCTTATTAGTTTTCAAAGTAAGAAGTTTCATTCAGATTAAATTTAAATTTTCTTGATTTGGCTTAATACAACAAAGATAAAACAACCCAAATAGACTAATTACAATGGCTAGAACTCCAAACATTCCTCCAGAAGTATGAGTTATACTTTGTAACATTCCTTTTGAATCTAATCCTGTAAGTTTATCAGCAAATATTTCTGCAACAGTAGCAGCATCCTCATAAAACATACTTTTAGCAAAAGTATCCTCAATTTCTCTTTTAAGTTTTATAATTTTTGCCTTCATTGATGCATTACCATGTAAATAAGCTTGAAACTCCTTCCATTCTATAAGTTTCATTGTATTGCAATTCAGTAATACAGAAAGTAGTTGAGTTCCAATCACATCTAAGATGCAATTGTTCCTGCAACAACAACATCTTTTTTCCTAACCACCGTACTATTTGTTTTAACACATCTATTTCAGTTTGTAAATGGGAGTCAATTTCAACTTGATGGCACCACATAGTATAAGAAACTTGATGCCATTGTTCTACCAAATGCTTAGTTTGAATAGTAGTATGTAAAGCAATACCAGATACAGCAGCAGTTGTAGTAACTGTGATAAGGCTCAAAATTACAGAAACAACAATTCCTATCATACGTTAACACGCTTTAAAATCTTCTTTAAAAATTCCAAAATTACAGGATCTAAGGGATCATGAACCCAAGGCCTACAAAGATTTATAGGCATCCAAATGTGAGTTTTCTGTTGCAAAATCATTAAAGATTCATCACCATTTAAACTAACAGAAGTATTAATACAGGAAAATAATCTACACTCAATACAGGAAATATTAGAGGAAAACTGAAAGTTCCTATAAGAATTACATAAGACAAAGGTACACAAGCAGTAATATTAGTGCTACTAAATTTTCTAAATGTATAGATAGCAGCTGACTGAGAAGTCCCAGCAAAACTTCTATTAAACATGTGTATTGGCTTGATAGCTGCAGCCAATTTCCACAGATGAGTTTGCACCGCAGCAGGAGATGTCAAAATGGCCAATTGTCTGCAATACCACCATCACCCCAAGCCATTAATCGCTGCCTATCATAGATGGTGTCTTCCTGTTCTGGGTCCTTGGTCATTGTGACTGTTTTAAGCAAATCATAAGTAATAGCATTCCATTCTGAACAAGTTTTAACAAAGAGCCCATATGGTCCCCAGTTGACCCATCGGTTTTTAATAATTTTTCCAAATTTACCTAAGCATTCAGACCATATAAATGGTTTATGTTTTAATCCAATATAAGTAAAATCAGGGCAATTTGGCAATGTCAATTTCATTTCTTTAATAACATTATCCCATGTTTGATTTATAGACCATGTAGAAAGTCACTGTAAGCGTGTCCAGCTTCCAGTTATATTTATTCCTGGCAATAACCAGTGTTGGTATGCCAAAGGCAAGCAAAATTCACCAGCGCCTAAACAAATGGGAATCTTTTCCATGGAATGAGTAAAATTATATTTAGTGCCATCACTAATGTTTAAAGAAGTAAAATCATCCCATGGTGGAGAGAGAATCTTTGGAGTAGTATAAACTTGTAAATCCATATCTCCCCAATACATAGGTTCTAACATAGGAGGATTAGGAATATAAGCCCAATAATTTACACTTACTGCTTGGCCAAAAGAAACAACAGAAAGTAAAACACACATGGCTAAAAACAAATTTTCAATAGCAAAGGGCTTTATAGCCTTTTTAGATGGGTTAGTAGCTGGGATTTGCATTGCTGTCATCTCTGGCATCATCCTGATTGTCTTTTGGAGGACTTATCTGTCTAATCAGCCTTTCTGGAATCCACCATGGCACCTCTTCATCCTGAGGAAAAACACAAGCACTGCCTCTGCCCCAGATTTTCCAATCTTCAGGGTATAAATTCATACTAGCCAGAGTTTCCAGCATGCTAACAGTGAAAGGTGCCTGAGGACCATAAGTGGCCACAGCTTCTTTTAATTGTTTAATTGATTTAAAACCTAGCGGCTGGTGAAATCTTTGATGATTCTGATCCTCCATGACAGGCCATTCCCATTCCCTTTCAGAGTCACTGCTCACTTTAAATAGCCTCTTTATACAAGTGGCGACCTTATCAATATCCCAGAAGGAAGGTGTCCTAGTTTGTCTTCTATTGCTGTGACAAAACACTCTGACCGACACCAACTTGGGGAGGAAAGGGTTTATTCAGCCTACGTCTCCCGAGTCACAGTTCATCACTTAGGGAGCCCAAGGCAGGAACTCAGGGCAGGAACCTGGAGGCAGGACTTGAAGTACAGGCCATGGAGGAATGCTATTCACTGGCTTGCCCCTCTGGCTCATGCCCAGCCCACCTTATACAGTACACCACAACCTGCCCAGGGTGGCACTACTCATTGTGGACTGGGCCCTCCCACACTGCTCGACCATCAAGACAATACTCCACAGATGTGGCCACAGGCCAATCCAATGGAGCCAATTCCCCAATTGAGTCTTCCTCAACCCAGGTGTATCAAGTTGACACTAAAGCTATCCAGCACAGAAGGTAATGGCCTCCCTTTTTCTTGTTTAATCTCTCTCCACAGCCTCCCTCTGTCTCGTTTTAACCTTTCCCATGGGGGAGGTGGAGGCAGAGGCTTCATTGGAAGTGGATCCTTTTCCTAATCTTGTTCTAACTCATCTTCACTTAACTCTTCCCCCTCTGATTCCTCTCCATTTCTTTGAGATTCCCGCTCTTATTTCCTCCAATGTTTCCTTTCCACGGGAGATTTGAGCCTTAACCATAGGCTTGGAGGAGCCAAGGCATTCTCTAATTAACTGCCACATTGGAAATGTTCCCTTAGGAAGTGGCTCTAAATCTTCTTGCATTTCTAAGTCCTTCTTATGTTGTTCCCAATGAGGAACATTTAAAAAACCTTCTTCCAGAAACCATGGACTCACCTTTAACATGGTTTCTACATCAGTTTTTGCTGTACTATCTTTTATAGCAGTCCCATTGCACTTTAACAAATCTTTTATGACTCTAGTCATCTGATTTCTGGTATTTCTGAGCCCATTTTATTTATTTTCCGGCTCCCTTTTTCTATTTTCTTTTTTATTTTCTTTTTTATTTTTCTACTTCTAGTTTCTATTTTTTATATCTTATTTCCCTGCTCCCTTAATACTCTGGGCCCAGAGCTTTTTTACCTGCAGGGTTCCTCAGTTTTTACCCTGTGCTGATGATTTGTAGGGCTGCAGCAAGGTTCCCGAACCTTCCCCATAGGTGGGCCACCAGTTGTATCGTCCAGCGGTACGAATCATCAGAGGTGGACTGGGAATGAATCACGCATCTAACTTATTCTTTGTGGTTTCTTTAATGGCGCCATTAACTTCTTAACTTTTACAATTTTTTTTAAATTTTATTTTATTTTTATTTATGTGTATGAATGTACTGTCTGCATGTAGGTTTGTGCACCCGTGTTGTGCAATGCTGCAGAGGTCAGAAGAGGGTGTCAGATTCCCCTGGAACTGGAGTTCTCCTGGAATTGGAGTTACAGATGGTTTTCAGCCACCATGTGGGTGCTGGGGATTGAACCCGGGTCCTCTGCAAGAGCAGTCGGTGCTCTTAACCGCTAGGCTATCTCTCCAGCCCAACTTTTACTTTTACTTTTACAATTCTTAATGTTATTTACAATTGTATGCAATTACTAACGCTACTAACCACTAATGCTACTAACACTACTGACCACTAATGCTACTAACTAATGCTACTAAACATTACTAACAACTATTACTACCTGCTACTACCAATTATTACTACCACCACCTATTACTACAACAACAGCCTAGAAACCAAGAATATTTATACCAGTAATGAGCCAATCAGCAGCTTCACGCCTATAGATACAATTCCTTATGTAAGAAGCTTTGTGTTCATAGATACAATTTCTTATGTAAAATGCTATGTTCATGAAGTTGACAAGGTAACATAACATATCATCTTAAAAGTTACTGAAGCATGCGTACTGTGTTCTTCAGCCAGCACCTTTTGGCCAGAGACCAAGCGCCATGGCTGCAGACCAAGCGCCATTTCTCTTCAGCCTGTCACTTCAGGCACTCTTTTTCTCCCACATTTAGTCAATAATTTTAAACTGGGATATATCTTGGGAGGCTTTTTAATAGGCGGGGGACAATTTTGGCTTTTCTCTGAAGGAGCAGGACTTGGCTGCAGTGAGGAGACAGATTCATTTTCATAATGGATATTAGATAGATTACTGGCTTCGGGTGATTGTTCTTTAGATTCAGGATAATTAGGCTGTTTAGTCTCTGTTAAGAGTTTATATCCCTCCTCTACAGCAGCCACAACTGCGGTGGAATGGGAATCTAATACCTCATTTATCAAGTTCCAGTAAGAAAAGGCAGTTACAGGAATCTTACTAGGCACAAAGGTTTGATAATAGTCTTGAAAAGCGTCTCCCATTCGCTTCCATATTTTAACATCTATAGTCTCTTCTTGAGGGAACCAAGGACAAATCTCTTTAACGAAGTAAAAAAAAAATTAAGGAGATGCTGGATCTTAACCTATACTCCTCGAGCCTTGAGGGTCTGCTTTAATTGTTCAACATACAACTGATGCTGACTTAATTCCTGCCCCATCTTAACACAGCACTTATCTCAGTTTATGCAGCGGCAGGTTCCTGTGATGCACACTGAATTTCTCTTTCTCTTTTCTCTGGGCCCTCTCGCTACATCCCCTTCACGGGTCCTCTGTGCTTCGAGTCCACGTCGGGCGTTACATGACCCATCCCACGGGTCAGTCAACAGGGTCCTGGAAGAGAAGGAGTGAGAAGGGGCAAGAGACACAAGGAATGGAGACAAGACAGGTTCTGATCAAGTCTCATTTATTGTAGGAACACAAGTAGAATATAAAGGGTAGGGAATGCAGAAGCATTGCTAAAACACAGGGTACCTCAGTGCTTAATATTGGAAAGAAGGTGCAGATACAGATCTTTACTTAAGGTTAACATTTGCAACACCTCTTGTGAAGTTACACAATGGACTGCAACCTCCTTGTGATTATTTCAGTGCTGGGAAGTTGCTAGTGGAAAATTACTAGATGGCTAAACTTGTCTGAGAGCCCCGCAGGTCCCCCTTATTTGTTATTACATAAAAAAAGCATTTACATTTGACCAGTTGTGGAACCTTTTAGTAGCCTCCATATCTTGCAAAAAGCAGCTTCTTTGATGAATGGTGAGAGGTGCTACTTGTCTGGAAATAATAAGGATAGGTATTTAGAATACAGTATACAATTACGTCAATCTAGGGAAATGACAGAAATAGGTTCTTCTCTAGAGTTTTTGACCTCTCTGGCTATGTGTACTTGGTTATATTTACAGTAATACATATGACTTCCCTCCTATTCAGTGGGCCTTTTGTCCAATTAGACAGCTGCTGATTACCCCCAAGATAAAAGTTAAAAAAATGAAAGAAAAATAGAAAGAAAAAGAAAAGGTCACTATTGCAGTAATAGAGAGTGCTTGATGGGCTGTCCATTACTGTGGTTTGTAGGCTTTACAAATGGGTAGGATCACTGATTGGTTTTCTTCCTGGGAGGCTACTATGCTTCTTTTCTCTGAAAATTACCCCTTCTTGTTCTTGATTCTAAGTGGTATAGTCTGTCCATACATACATTTGGTTACATATGTACATGTATATATTGTAGGTAGGAACAACATATGAGGGAAACTTTTTTTCACTTTCTGAGATTAGGTGATCTAAATATTATATATCCTAGGTGCACCCATTTTGCTGTAGATTTTTAAATTTCAATTTTCTTTAAAGCTGAATGATAGTCTAACACACACACAATTTTTATTACCCATTAATCTGCTGTAAGATAGCTAGGATGGATCCACATTTTTGTTAGAATAGCAATAAAATGGAGACACAAGTATCTCTGTAGTAAGACATAGAATTCTCTAGGTATCTGCCATATGTAACCAAATGCATGTATGGACAGACTATACCACTTAGAATCAAGAACAAGAAGGGATAATTTTCAAAGAAAAGAAACATACTTTTATCTTTTTTTTTCGTGGTGGGTGTGTTCATTCAAGTTTCTGTGTATTGAAGCACCAGGGATAACTTCTGCATTCTATCTTCTGCTACTATGAGAGCTAGTCTTCAGAGAGGAGACTTCCAGATCAGCTAAGGATCAGTTTTTCCAAGTCTACAATTACCAATCAACAAACAGGCCAATGAATTGAATAGACGGTTTTCAGAAAAAGAAATACTAATGGTCAATAACTACTTAAAAACTGTTCAACATCCCTAATCATCAGAGAAATGTAAATTAAAACCACTTTGAGGTGCTGGAGAGATGGCTCAGCGGTTAAGAGCACCAACTGCTCTTGCAGAGAGAGGACCCAGGTTTGATTCCCAGCACCCACATGGCGGCTAAGAACCGTGTTTAACTCCAGTTCCAGGGGAATCCGAAGCCCTCTTCTGACCTCCATGGCATTGTATGACATGGGTGCACCAACCTGCATGCAGACAGTACACTCATAAACATAAGAAACAATAAATAAAAAAATTAAAATCACTCTGAGGTATCACCTTACCCAAGTCAGAGTGGCTATTATCAAGAAATCCAACAACATATAATAGAGAGGATTTGGAAAAAGAGGAACCCTTAATAACTGTTGGTGTGAGTGTAACCCATTAAGAAAATCAGTTTGAGGATTTTGAAAAAAAGTAAAATTAGAGCTACTGTAAGACCCAAGTATCTCAGTCCTGGGCAGACACCCAGAGAATTCCATGTCTTACTACAGAGATATTTGTGTCTCCATTTTATTGCTACTCTAACAAAAATGTGGATCCATCCTAGCTATCTTACAGCAGATTAATGGGTAATAAAAATTGTCTGTGTGTGTGTTTTAGACTATTATTCAGCTTTAAAGAAAATTTAAATTAAAAATCTACAGCAAAATGGGTGCACCTAGGATATATAATATTTAGATCACATAATCTCAGAAATTAAAAAAAAATGATTCCCTCATATGTTGTTCCTACCTACAATATATACATGTACATGTGTAACCAAATGTATGTATGGACAGACTATACTACTTAGAATCAAGAAGAAGAAATGGTAATTTTCAAAGAAAAGAAGCATACTTTTATCTCTTTTTTTGTGGTGGATGTGTTCATTCAAGTTTCTGTGTATTGAAGCACCAGGGATAACTTCTGCATTCTATATTCCTTACTATCCAATAAGTGTAGCCATTACACTTTCAGGCAATGACTGGGCATTGGGCTTCTTCTTTGATTCCATAGTGCAATAGTGCACTGGGAATTGGGCAAGAGTAGAAACTGATTTTTGGATATACTGAATGAGACAATATCATTATTCTCCTTAGTAACTACTGTTTATTTGTTATGGAAGGTCTAATTTTCTAATAAAACTTTTAAAAAGTAGCTTCTCTGATCTGGATATAGAAATGCGCCAATCCATGGGTATAATAAGTCATTAGGAGTGATTTTATATTCTGTCCATTTAGTAGGATAATAGTAGTAGGAAAGCCCCTGCTGCCTGTGACATGTCTAGACACAGGTTCTTGGCCTCAGTAATGGTATCAGCTATGGGCTCCATCTTGTCAATCAGGACTTAAGTTCAGTCAGAATATGGTTGGTTACCTCCATAATATTTGTGCCATTGATGCACAGTGGCATATCTTGCTAGGTTAGCTGTTATTCTGGCTTACAGAGTTCACAGCTGGGTAAGATTGATAATTACTTATCTCTTCCGGTAGTGTGCTTAGCACCTTCACGCACTATGAAATCTAGCCAGTAGGGATGAAGCTCCCAAGTCAGTACCAGCTTGATTTCTCCATGTCCTATGACTTAAACATGTAATCTCTTCAACAATAGGGTCTTACTGTCAAGAGCAATGACAAAGGCCAGTATTGTTTTGGAGTCTGTGGTACCTTACTGGCTAACAAATTTGAAAGAAGAGGCCCACTCCTGATACTGGGTGTTTTAATTGCTAGCCTGTGGTGTCTGATAGGGACATTGACTATAGCTATGGGTAGCTGTAGTTAAACTCATATATATATATAATGTATATATACATATATATATTATATATATATACATTATATATATACTATATATATAATGTATATATAGTATATATAATATATATGTATATGTATACATATATATATATATACATGAATATATTAGGAAGCTTCTAGTAGGTTCTCATGTGAGTTCTTCAAAAGGTCTTTAGTGTTAGTTATCCCTTCCTGTACTTTCTGCTATACTCTGTCCTCTCATTTCCCACCTCATTTATCTCTTGATGTTCTCATATTCCCTACAATGCAGTGATAGTTTTTATTTTGAGATGCATCATGATGCTAAGTAATAGTAGTCTTAGTATTTGAGATATATAGAAATGCATAGTATATGCAACAGAGATAACAAAATATTAAAACCTCAAGTACAAAAACAAATTTTATTGAACAGTAAGAACTAGGATGGAATATATTAAAGGCATGCCTTTCTGCTTCTTTAAATATGACCTGTTTTGGAAGAGAACAAAGGATGGAATGTTTTTGGGTTTTTTTTTTTTTTTGTGAGCTTTTTTTTTTTTTTTGCCGGTCCTGTAGCCCCAGCTGTCCTGAACTCCCCTGTAGACCAGGCTGGCCTTGAACTCACAAAGATTCCACCTGCCTCTGCCTCCCAAGTGCAAGGATTTTTTTTTTAATTTTTTTATTTTATTGTTAAGATGTACTGTCTGGCATGTATGTGGTTAACCTGTGTTGTGCAATGCCGCGGAGGTCGAAGAGGGTCTTGGATTCGGAGGTCAGAAGAGGGTCTGGATCCCCTGGAACTGGAGTTCTCCTGGAATTGGAGTCAGACAGTTCTCAGCTGCATGTAGGTGCTGGGGATGGAACCCAGGGTCCTCTGCAAGAGCAGTCGGTGCGGTGCTCTTAAACTGCGAGCTATCTCTCCAGCCCGGAAGGTTTTTTTTTTTTTTTTTTTTTAAATGCAAAGGTGCTCACCATTTGTAGTAAGTGAAATTCTGAGATCACAAGGTGATTTATGTCCATGTGATAGACAAAATAAGACCTTAACCATTGTAAACCTTCATATAAGTTGAGGGAGCAAGAACATGGCAATAGGTTCTAAAACTACAACCTGCCCCTCGGCGCCAGCTCCGACATCTCTATTTCTCCTTCCTGTCTTTAGTCCTATGGGAGGATTTTCCTTATCTTTTGACCATAGTTGTACATTCAAGGACTTTTTCTTTCTACTCAGCATTTATATGTATGCTTGATTTGCCAACCAGAGGTTTTAGGTCATTGAAAAGAAATTCCAAGATTACTGCATACATTTTTACACAGGTTTCATGTTAATAACACCATCCAAACAGTTAACATGCACACAGATTGAAGAATTGATCTCATACTTATGATGCTCCAGAAGCTTTGTTTGAAATAGTTTTAGAAACTACCTTGAAGATGTTACATGGTTACTTTTCAATAAGCTGGTGATTCATATACTTTCTACTCTCTCAACATGGCTTTGTATAATCACTATTGTACCCTCTAACGCTTCTTCTTATAGGCTTTATGTATTAATTACTGCCATATTTGCAAATAAAATGGTGAAATTCTAAAAATATTTAAATTTTATTGTTAATGAAAAATAAACTTCTTCAGGGACTAGAAAAATGGTTCAGTGGGCAAAGAGCTTTCCATATAATTATGAAGACATAGTAAGCTACCATGGGGACTGTAGTTGTGATATATTTAAATGGGATGGGCTTGGAAGACTGTCTGTAGCCTTAGCCCTACAGGAGTAGTGAAGAGCAGGAATTCCCCCAGAAGACTATCTAGACTAACCAAACAGGTGAGTTCTAGGTTCAAGAGGGAGACCTTGTCTCAAATATAAGATAGAGAGTGGTCAAGAAAAATACCCAATCAACATCTGTCCTTTGTATGCACACATGTGAATCCACACTCACACATACATGTGCCCACACACATTCAAACATGCATATATCACACACACACATACAAAATATACAAAAAAACTCTTTGAAAGTTAGAATGAAGAACATGTTTTTCCTACTTTTATAAAAAATATTTTTTTCAAAATAAATATTGAGAAGATTTGCCTTTGTTTATATTTTTGCTTGTCTACTACATCTGGCCCACCTGCTTCTCTATATTAGGTGATGATGACATATTTCTATCAGCTTGTATAAACAGAATTTCACCTAATCAGATATATAATCAGAGAATGAAGAAATACATTTGTATCATTGTGAGAACTCTTGGCAATTTTGCTACCATCTAAGAAATAGTTGTATCTTTAAAGGTAGTGGGATGCCAGGAGGTAAAATCTGAAAGTATATATAAACTCTACTAAATGCTTCTCTGTGTGAATAACTGTTGGTATACCTCACTTTAAATAGACATCTTAATCTTGCATGTTTATTTATCCTCAATCATCAATCAAGAAATATGAGTTAGTGAGTTTGGGAGTTTTTCTAAAGCTTGACCTTTTCCTCGGTATTATGTGTAGATATTTAAATGTATGTGTAGCTATCACCATTGATACCAAAAGAAAAAATTTAAGTGTTAGCAAATTGTCAAGCTCATAATGAAGGTAAAAGTTTTCCAAAACATAAATTTCACTATTTTTTTTAATTATTGAAGTGGGACTTTCTGTTGGTTTGGAGGAACTATAGGTTAATTCTTTTTTTTATTTCGTGTATCATCTATATTCCCAGGTCTAAATACCTAAAATGTGTCAATTTTTTTCTTTCAAAAACAAACAGTACTTCATAAATGGCAGCTAATTCATATCGTAAATCAACTTCATAGTGTTTTCACTGAGATAAAATCACACTTCGCTTTGCAGCAGCAATGCTTGGCTATGCTTATTTTTGTTGCACAAAATATAGATGTGCATATAAAACAGGACTGAAATTTTATTAAATTAATAAATTTTACTGCTTTACCTGTGACATTTTTAGTGAAATTGGCATTTTACCCTTCCTGTCAGTGAGGGGGAAGTAGGAAATAAAATGACAGTGAAGTTTGCTGCCATGGCTTTGACTTCAGTCAGACAGTTTTACCTCACTGTTGTTCCTACACTTTCAATGCATATGTTGACACAGTTCTGACCTTGCATGGATCTCTTGAAAAGCTTCCAAAGGATCCCTGATAAGGTGTTTTAGAAGACTGGGCTTCTACTGACTGTCCATGAAAAATTCTGAAATAAACATGAAATGACTGATAATATGGTTAATCAATGATCTCTCTCTCTCTCTCTCTCTCTCTCTCTCTCTCTCTCTCTCTCTCTCTGTTTCATGAGACTTTTGATGAATTTTAAGTTATTGAAAAGTCATAGGTAGCAAGCATTTAGAACTGGCAAAGGAGATGCTAATCAATATGAGTTCTTAGCTACAAATATTTCACATCTTGGGAATAAAAGTTGCATATCCCTTACATTAGATCTGAGCTGTACAAATCCCAAACCTCCTTTCAAGACTTAAGGCTTTTATATCAAGGTACTGTAATATTCTTGACAAATGTTCTTTTCCTGTCTTTGATCAAATTAGAATGTTTATTTTCTCTAGACTTCTGACTATTCTGATTTTTAAAGGCCACCCAGGAAGCAGCTGCTATAAAGTAACCCATCCGGACACTAAGACTATTTGAAACACTGATTTATACTGACACTTCACACGTAAGATTCTCCAGACATTTCCCTTTCCAAACACCACACATCCTACAAACCACATTTCAGTATAAATAATCAGTTTTATTGGGTGAGAGGAAGAGGTTAAGCCATTTTTTTTTGTAGCTTAAATTTCATTAAGCAGCAATGTGGTATATTCTACACTGGGTCTCTGGAAGAACAGAGAACTACAGAGATTTTAAATACTTAAAATATTGATGAGGTCACCTCTCTCCTTTAATGTCTCTTTAGTTAAAGCTGTAGTAGTGAAAAGTGTTTTAATTAATATGTAATATTTAAAAATTTTAATTCTTTAGACTGGGCAATAACATTAATCTTACTTTATAAGTGGATTACTGTGTAAACATTCAAATGAAATATATTTGTATTTACATATTCAAAAGTCAATGCCAAGTTCTGTGATGGGTTATTGTGTTTGTCTTTGATTGTTGACTTCATACATCTGGAACAAGGGAATGTCAGTTGGGGAATCTTCTCTTTCAGACCGGCCTGTACTTGTATCTGTGAGGCATTCTCTTGATGGTTGAGTAATACAGGACGGTCCAACCCACTGTGGGTATTGACTCCTCTGGGCAGATGGGCCTGAGTTATAAAAGAAAGCAGGCTGAGCACAGGCCAGAAGAGAAAGGCAGGAAGCTCCACTCCTCCATGGTCTGTCATTGCGTTCTTGTCTTGAAGTTCCTGCCCTGGATTCCTGCCTGACTTCCCTTGGAAAATGCGCTGTCACTTAGACGTGTATGATGCAATAACCTCTTTCCTCCCCAAGTTGGTTTTGCTCAGTGTTTATTATGGAAATAAAGAAACTAAACTAGGACCTAGGTTAAAGTATGATACTGGGGTCCTTGGCCACTTAATATGGTAAGACATGCATTTTGTAGAAGAAATTCTCACACATATTAGAAACATGCTTCCTACTTGAATGGATATAATTGTATGTAAAGTTGAGTCTGGTCTAAAATGCATAGTCATTGTATTTGTGTGAAATGAGTTTTTATGAAGTGTTATTCAGTGTTCAATGGGGTGACCTCAGAAATGCTTAAAGAGAATCCTGTGTTAGTGAGCATCATCTTACTATAACTGGTATGCAATATAATCTACTTATAAACAGATTACATTAATTCTGGATCACCACTTTAAATGATTTAACTTTGTATTTTGCTTTGTTTTTAAATTTAATTTTTGTTAAGTTTTGTGATTTTCACACAATATAGTTTGATAGTATTTTGATCCCTTCCCCAATCCATACCTCTGCCACTGTCCCTCACCAAATTCAGTGTACTCAGACACACACACACACACACACACACACACACACACACGCAGAGAGAGAGGAGAGAGAGAGAGAGAGAGAGAGAGAGAGAGAGAGAGAGAGAGAGAATACCTATGGAGTGAGTGTAATATGTGTCTCCAAATATCCTTCAGTGTGGGTCCATCTACTATAGCCTCGTTAACCTATCAAGAGTCCCATGCTTAACAGAGCCTGTCTCTGGCCTTCCCAGCAGGTGTCTGTTGCCACAATTTCCTTAGGTGTGTTGGACCTTCTTGCCCTCTTCCTCATGTCTGTGTTGGGATTTTTTTTTCCTGATTTGAGCTTGCATGGGTCTTATGCATGCTGTTACCATTACTGTGAGTTCATAGGAGTAACTGACAGCCATCTGGAAAATTCTGCTTCCTGGTGGTGGTTCACAACTTCTTTCTCCTACAATCCCCCTCCCCCTGCCCACACACACACACCCCACACACATTCTATAGTGATCCCTGAGCCTTAGGAGACACACGTTTGACATAGGTCTCCTATTCAGGGATAAGCCCTCTGCAGCCTCTTGTTCTCTGTGTCTCGGCCCCTCGTAGGTGTCTGTGTTAATCACCATCTGCTACGTAAGGAAACCTCTCTTCTATAAATTAAACGTACAGTAATATTTCTCAGATTAACATTAGGAAGACTAATCCAACAATACATGAAAATAAAGCAAAAAGGAAGAAAATGAGTTTTCACAAGTAAACAAGCCTTGCTCAGTAACTGAAAATTAATTTCTCCAACCCAACAATTAAAAGTCTAAAGAAAAAGGTTCACTGACTAGATCAGCTGGTGGTGAAAGAGCTTTGGGTGATGCTTGTTATCATTGTTAAATCTCTCAGAAGTTGATGACTAGGAGGGAATACAGGGAATGTGACTTGCTTTGGCCTGATAAAGAGTATCTATTGAAAGAATGAGTTTTATCATTTAACTGTGAAAGAACGAGTACATTTCCAAGTCTAGTGTGCAGAATGGAGTGGCTGTTTATTCCATACAGTGACGGACTGGCTATCGCAATCTGTCACTGAAGGCCTGCAAGACTGCCGGGGAGTGCACATCCAAATCAGAACATGGATTGTGATATCACACAAGAGAGTAAACGGCATTCTTCCTTTGGTGCCCCTCCACCCTCGAGGATTCTTTTTCACTTTTGCTTAATAACTCTACATTTATTCTGCTAAAAAATAATAAATGAATAAATTTAAAAATTTAAGAAATGACTCCGAGAGGCAGCAGAGACAGGTGAGCTGGTCCTCCAGCAGCAGAGGCGAGCAGCACTGCTTTGAACTCTGCCCTGTACATCCTGGTCTTAACACCACAGTGTCCTGCTCAGTCTAGGCAAGGATCATTTCAATTCAGTTAATTTTGTCTGGAAATGCCCTCACAGACGTGTCCACAGGTCTGTCTCTTAGTTTAT
Source organism: Rhizomys pruinosus (assembly GCA_009823505.1). Lineage (NCBI taxonomy): Eukaryota > Metazoa > Chordata > Mammalia > Rodentia > Spalacidae > Rhizomys > Rhizomys pruinosus. Next base: position 884,490 of record VZQC01007170.1, on the reverse strand, counting down.
TCCAGATCTGATCAAGGTGGCAACCAGTTATTAACTACCAGAGCTTAAATAAGTAGATGGTTCTGGAATGTGTATGAAAAGACAAAACATGAATAATCAGAGAGATTTTGAGAAGAAACAGTGGTTTGGAGTTATCAGCGCATTTGGGATTTAGCTTTATAAAGCAAAGTTGTAGTGGCCAACATATTGCAATGATCATGAAAGGAAATGTGTATATAAGTGGACCATGCTAAGGTTCTAGAAACATACCTACACACCGTGCCTAAATATTCAGAGAGTATACAGGGAATAAAATTAGTCTTTTAAACAAATAATACCAGCATGAAAAAAATGGACCTTCTATGAAAGTTATAACAAACATATCGAAACAGAAAATATAAAACTATAAAATTTAAAAGAGAAGCTAGTGACCTCAACTAGACAGTGTTTTTATATGTAGCATAAAAAGGTAAGTGGGTATCTGGATTCATCAATATTAACCATCAGCACAGTGGATGATCTTCAGTTCTTCCAGCAAGACATCACAACATAAATTCTAGATCTGGAAAGATTTTTAAATCACACTTCTAGATGCAAATGTTCAATTTAGAATGAAGAACTCTAAAAACAGCATTAAACAAGCAACACAGTTCAAACATGGTAAAAAGCTTTGGTTAGACCTGTATAGAGACATTCAGTATGATTTGTCATTATGGATATGCAAATTAAAACTACAGTGAGACTGCACTGAACCTTTAAGTGTAGTTAAAAATGCTGAGAAGAGGTGTCTGGAGATGACTTACTGGTTAAGAGCACTTGCTGTTCTTTCAGAGGACTGGGGTTCAGATCCCAGCACCCACATGGTGGCTAACAACCTTCTGTAACTCCAGTTTCAGAGGATCAGATGCCTTCATCTGGCCTCCTCAGGCAGTGCATTCATAGGTTGCACTTACGAACATGCAGACAAAACATGCACACATAAAGATAAATAAAGTTTTAAAAATGCTGACAAGAAGGGGTAGCATAGATGTGGATCAAGTTATTTATTATTCGTTGTTGTCATGTACGTAAAACCTTATAGCCACGGGAGAAAATGTCAGGTCATTTTTACAAAGGCATGCTTTCATTTTACAATATGACTTAGTATTATCATCCCCATGTAATTTCCTCAAAAAAAAAAAATTAAAACCCTATCTTTAGCCAGCTGCTACCCACGAATGTTATATGTTATCTGCTCATAATTGCTGAGCTCTGTAGATACTCTGATTGCTCTGCAATAGGAGGGGATAAGCAATTTGTGGACAATCCATATAAAGAATTGCTATTCATTGAGAAAAGAGAATCAACTGTTGACCTCTCTAACAGCTTGGAGGGTCCTCAAAAGATTACATACTCTGTGATTCCATGTGCATGACATTCTGTGCAAAAGAAGACAGCAACACAAAACAGATTAGATCCCATGGCCTCCGAAAAGAGCAAGGCTGACTTGGGTTTACTTAATTGTTGGCTGCTGTTGTCTGTCATCCTAGGTACTTTCCAGAACATAAATCAGGCACTTTATATCTCTGTTTTGGAAAGACATGTTGTGGAAATAAGACTTGGACACACAATTCTAAGGAATTAGCATCGAAAGTTTGTAACTTATTTCTCTTCACAAGATCTCTTATAGTTCAAGATTTAATTATAACATTTCAGTTCCACTGGAAGTTGTACAGATGCAGCTGTGAAATGCTGTGAATACTGAAACATGTTTAAATATCTTTGGGAAACAAAAACCATATTAATTAGAGAACTCCCTCAAATTTATTCTTGTAGTTTATACAGTTCTTATGAGCATGAAGAAGTGCCAACTTTGTGTTCACCACATAGTTACCCAAAGTCTTCAGTAATAAGTAACACCTGTTAAGCATCTATTATGCCATGAAGGTTTTAAAAGACAACATCTTGGGTTGGAGAGAAGACTCAGAAGTTAAAAGTTAAGTTAAGTTTGCAGTGGACCTGGGTTCAAATCCCAGCACCCACAATGGAGGCTAACAACCATCTGCAACTCCAGTTCCAGGGGATCCAACACCTTCTTCTGGCCTCTGTGGACACTGCCATACATGGGTGTACTTACATACATGCAGGCATAGCACTCACATGCACAAAATAAATAATACATTTTTTAAAACAGCACCTTTTGAAAATTTCAAGAATTTACTATGGTAAGAAATAATTACCTCATTTTTAATAAAGACTGACAAATTTCATATTTAATGTTTCTGTATTTCATGCAGGGCCATGTATGCTTGAAATGTATTGTCTTGGTAACACTCCAGAGGGAAACTATTCCCATCTTAGTATAGGGAAAACTGAATCTTAGAAAAGAGAACATGCTTTCCAAAGATCACAAAGGATAATTGCGGCTAGGAGTCAATCATATTATTTCACAAAAGAGAATTAATGATTATTTTTGACAAATTTTCTAAAATGGCTTTATTGAGTTACAATTGGTACCCAAAATATGCATCTGTTTAATTTGATCAGTTTGGAAATGAACTTCAAGTCTTGAAATCTTTTTTTTCATTATTTTTTTATTAATTTGTTTTTGTTTTGTGTGTGTGAATGTTTTGCTTAGACATATGTTAAGCGCACCCATCTAATGGAGTGCCCACAAAGGGCAGGATATGATGTCAGACCTCCTAAGCCTGGAGTTACAGATGGGTCCTAGAAACAAAGCATGTGTCCTCTGCAAGAGCACCAGTGCTCTTAAATGCAGAGCCATCTCTCCAACTCCTTGTTTTTCATGTTTTGCCTAGTTTGTATGTACTTTGGAAAACAAATGATGAACAAATGATTATTAAATTCCAATTGGGGGGGGCTGGAGAGATGGCCTAGCGATTAAGAGCTCCAACTGCTCTTGCAGAGGACCCGGGTTCGATCCCCAGCACCCACATGGCTGCTGAGAACTGTCTTTAACTCCAGTTCCAGGGGAATCCAACACCCTCTCTGACCTTCATGGCATTGCACAACCCAGATGCACCAACCAACCTACATGCAGACAGTACATTCATACACATAAAAATCAATCAATCAATCAAATATTAAAAATATTAAATTCCAATTGGAATTTTAGAAAGTTTCAAATAACTTTGGAGGACAAAAGCATGAAACTGAAAATCAAAAATGAATTGGGACTTGGAGTCACTTGACTTTAAGTAACTATTTCACTTGAGAAGTTATATCAAAGCACTGTGTCAATATTGGTAGTCAGAGACTGAAGAACAAATATTTATAGTTACAGTTGCTTTGAAATTAAATTATTTAGATTTTCCAGTCTAAAATTATTTTACTTTCCTTAAATAAATGTTCTTCATACTGAATAGAAAGCAATTTATGGGCTGGAAAGATGGCCTAGTGGTTAAGAGTGCCGAATGCTCTTAAGAACCGTCTTTAACTCCAGTTCCAGGGGAATCTGACGCCCTCTTCTGACCTCCACAGCATTGCACGATGACATGGGTGCACCAACCTACATGCAGACAGTACATTCATACACATAAAAGAAATAAATAAAATTTAAAAAAAAGAAAGCAATTTATGAAAAGTAAAAAAATATTGAAAGTAGGCATGGTTACAAAAGAATAATGTGTGACTCTTTTGAAGTTCGATTTAGCTTCAAAGTTATAAAAACACTTGATCAATGCTTTATTAGCAGTGTCCTTCTTTAATGCCTTCAGAATATGATTACTTTATGACATTACAATAATGTGTTAGCCCAAATTCATAGTTTATATGTAATCAGAACACTTTAATTTTTCCATCTTTATCCTTAAACTTGCTTTACAAAATTTTTAGTTGTGATTCATCTTGTATTTTTTAAAGTTTGACAGTTTGTTAATCTCTAAGAATGATGAAGTCTATAAAAGTAATTCATTTCTTGTTAGTAAAGTCATCTAGAAAGCCTGAGAACTCTGACTTTCATTTTCTAATTACCAGAATGACAATATTGATTTCCAGCCATGTTTATGAAGACTAGACAGGAAAGTCTTTATTACTGATTTACAAGAGTTAGTTGTGTAATCTGCCATAAATGGTTTTGTAAGTGTGCCGTAAACACCATATTTTCAGTTTCAGTAGAAGCTGGATTAAGAATTTCAGATATGGTGCAGGAGAGATGACTCAGTGGCTGAGCACAGTGGCTGCTTTTGCAGAGGTCCTGGCTTCCATTCCCACATAGAGGCTCCAGTTTCAGAGGGTCCAATGCTGTCTTGTGGGTCCACAGACACTACATGTACCTGGTGCACATATATCCATGCAGATAAAACACCATGAACATAAATTACAAATTTAAAATGGATTTCAGGTGTTATATTGAGCAGAGTCTGGTTTACTTTAAACTCTAAGGATTTGAGTATTTAATTTTCTAAAATCATCAAGTAATTTCAGATTTTTCTCAAGAGAACTAGATGTGCAAATGAAATAGGATAATCTACAATATAACAGAAGGAGTATACAATGAACTTGCCAACACAAAATTTATGAATTAATCTCCTCATCACCTCACTGGGGAGGAGGTGGGTGTCTCAGGACTGTGGTTTTTACTAGGGGTTAAAGGAAGCACAAGTGAACAAATGAAAACCGTCTGGGACTAGGCTCTTTGCCATGACAGCTGCATATATTTCAGATCAGTATTTCCCTAAGCATTTGCTTAAGGCATCATCTGCCTCTTGCTGCACAATACTGCCATTTCCATCTAGATTTTTCTCAGATATTTGGAAGTGCCTCCTCTATACTGACCAGCCCAGTGTGCATAGCTTATACCACATCATGGTTCCTGGGATGCTAACATGAGTGGTGTGCTGGTTTATATCCTTTTGAAAGTACTAAAAAAACCACGTTTGAAACATGTTTACTATTTCTGTATTTAATTATGAATTTATACACATAGAAAGCTTGTGTATCAGATATAGAACATGTAGTGTTTAACTTTCTAAAATACATTCAGTCTTTTTCTTACAAGTCTCCACTTTATTCCAAGAAAACAAAAGCAAACTTGTAAACTAATGTTATAAATAATATTCTTTTTATACTACTTTAAGTGCCTTTATTTTTCTTCCCGTTTAAAAGCTAAATGCGCCAGGCATGGTGGTGCATGCCTTTCATCCCAGCACTTGGGAGGCAGAGGCAGGTGGATCTCTGTGAGTTCAAGGCCAGCCTGGTCTACAGAGCAAGCTCCAGGCCAGCTAGGACTAAAGGGAGACTCTGTCTCAAAAATACAAAAAAAAAAAAAAAAGCTAAACGTTCCTTTCCCCTTCCTTTGGCAAATCATTCTCTTAACTTCTTATCTAGTCATTTTCCAAGTAACGTGAGAGTAGGTGTTTTTTTTTTTTTTTTTTTTTTTTTTTTTTTTTTTTTTTTTTTTATTTTTTTTTGTCGGTTCTTTTTTCGAGACAGGGTCTCCCGTCTTCCCCAGCTGTCCTGGAACTCACTTGTAGACCAGGCTGGCCTTGACACTACACAAAAATCCACTGCCTCTGCCTCCCAAGTGCTTAGTATTAAAGGCTTGCACCACCACGCTCGAGATTTCTTTCTTTTAATAAGTTTTTTATTGATGTTTTGTGTATTTCATAATCAGGTGTTCCAATTCCAGTTCTAGGCTTATATAGTCCCTTTCCTTCCCCTCACACCCCACCCCTACCCATCAAGATCAGAATGCATTTCTGCCAAGTTTTGTGCATCTTTCTCTGCTTTTTGTTTTTTGTTTTTGTTTGTCATTTTTTTTAAAAAATAAGTAATAATAATTGTGAGTTTTTAATATCCTTATTAATAAAAAAAAACCATTTGCCAGCAGTTGTGCCCAAACCGCACACAGCTCATGGGCCCTACCATCCAGAAGGGGGGGCTTGTATGTTCAATCAAGTTGATCAAATGAGTGTCCATCTCTATTATTGTAGTTTCACCATTCACGACCCCCAATTGCAGCCCTTACATTCTACCATTCCCTTCCTATTCCACAGATTGTCCTAGGCTTAGAAAGGGGCAAGTGGATAAGAAGTAAAACAGTCTACTTTCTCTGGAGCTGTTGTCTTGGTCTCTGGTCAATTCTGGCTGTTTTCTTTCATGGGCTGACAGCTTGTCCAGGCATAACCTTTCGATCCTACTAATGAAGCACATGCAATTAGATTATAGGTATTTTAAAACAGTACTAATTGTTATGGTAGGTTACTTTGGTATAGACAAAGATGTTTGGATGGTATGTTTCAATACATGAATTACATTTTTTCTGTTATGTATGACAGGGTTTCCTGTGGTTTATAAACATCTCCTAACCATTAGAGGAGTAAGCTTGTGGCATCAGCATGTTATTCCCCAAGGAGAGAGCTAATAGCCAATTAGATTTGGGATATACAGACAATAGCTGCCACTGCTGCACAGTATTCTTAGGCAGGTGAGGTGTAGCTTGGTTGCTGGTGGAGGAGTCTTGCTTATGATCAAGGAGAAACTATATTTGCTTTATTGGTTTAGTGGCCTTTGGTAACACTCTCTGGATTCCAGAGACCAACTGTATACTTGCAAGTGCAGTCCATCACATATTTCCCATGTTACATCAGGTCTTCACAGCAGGCCTTATGCCTTCTCCTGCAGATATCCCAGTTTGGAGGCAAGGAGCCTTTACTTTTGTGGGGGCTTGGATCCCTGGCCAACATCTCCTTGTAGAATAATCCATTGCTGATGTCAGAGCTCCTGTATTAATTTATTTTGTTACAGTGCATAGCTTAAGGAGACTTTGCATTATATTTGGTTCTGAATAGGAGTAATCCTTTTTCACAGTTTCTATGTCCATTAGTCAATTAAAGAAGGCAGTTTTACCCATTTACAAGAGAATCCCTATAACCGCTGGCTCCAATCTACAGCTGGAGAACGACCTCATATCATCCTATATTTCTCCTTATCTATGGGGGGGAGTTAAGAAAAGCCTCTTGTATTATTAAACACTTTGTGGCACCTAGAAGGTAAGCTTCGTAGACCATTTAAAAATCGTTACTAGTAGGATCCACAGAGGGCCTGATGTCTGCAGCAATTGCTGGCATTTCTTCCTTCAATGCCCAGAAGGCAGTCAATCCTTCTCTGGCACTTTCTGGTACACTCTACTCACTGCAAAGCTGCATTTCTTTCTCAGCCATTACAGTGGTGATACTCTCGGCCTGTTGGAACCACACCAAATCCTTTCCCTCTAGTTTAGTTTTAAATTGGATTGTCAAGGTATTTTTGACAAAAAGTTTCATGCATCTATCTATTCCCCCTTTTTGTTTAGGTTTTTGTTTTGCCCCGAGTCTCATAAAAGCAGTTGTATTATTATACATACCTATGAGGGTGGAATCAGGCACAAGATTTCATCAAATTCCACCCATGCTGTTTTGGGTACTGTAATGTGAATGTAATCTTGGGAAACATACTTATTTTAAATTAAATATCTACTACGGTGAAAGAGATTGCTACAATGTTGATACTATATGACAGCAAAATTATAGAGAACATTTGTTTATGCCAATCCCAAAGTAATTGTTATACAGTTTTTAATTAAAGCTAATGTGGACAACAGCAATTTATATCACCAATTAACTCAGATGCATTACCGTTTTTATCAGCCTTTAAACCAATGTTGTTTTATATACACATATTTACTTTTACTAAGTCCTAAAACACCATGTATCCTGTAGACAGAGTCTGGGCAAAACTGGATGACTTCTCAGCGCAAACTACGCTCTAGATTTTTAAAGCAGAAGTCAGGCATTTCTCTGCCTTGCAAGGCATTTGGTCTGTGGACCTTTACAGTGAATTCCTTCACTGGAGGGCCAGAGAGAACTTCCCTGGATGTGGGCAGGGCCTGTGTCCTTCAAGTCTTTCTAGCGCCTGTTTCCTCCCTTCCACCCCAGTGATGACCCTTCTTGCTCATTCTTCTATGCTGCAGTAGCTGCATCCATGTGTCCCTTGCTTAAGCCACCCACTTCTCTGGATTCAGGGGCCATCCGTTCATCTTGTTCTTCCCCGAGCATGATCACTTGCTGTTTCCATTAGCTCTCCCCTTGACTGAATCTGAACACACTGCCTTTTGGAGTTCTAACGCCTTAGTTCTAACTAATCTTTATCCGTCACCTGCTGTCACATAATTCTTTAGCTGGTTCAGGAGTCACCTATGTCATCACAGAAATACCATTAACATATTTCAAAATAAATTATCCCTATACTACAGAAACACTCATCAGTGCATAATTCATTTACACTTAGATAAGTTCCAAGAGTCCCAGGCAATGTTCTCCACTCTGGCAATAACCAAATGGATTTCTTAGTACTGCCTTGTCCTTGTGGTGCATACTTTCTTATGGAGACTATCATATCTGTCTAATTAAATTAACTGACATCATCACTGCTAGATACAGGTAATTAATAACTTGGAATCTTCACTATGGGAGAAATAAAATTATAATTTTAAATATGATCAACAAATTCCTCACTAAAATAATCACCAATATTTGAAAAAATTTAAAGATGTTGTGCAAGGCCTTATCTAGGGAGAGAGAAAAGGATACCCAAGCAGAGAGACCCTAGGCTGGAAGCATGCTTGTCACGTTTGAAAATTACCAAACCATACTTTGACAAGTTACAAAGCTTATTGACATGTTCTTCAGATATCCACAACAACTTCACTAACTATATTAATGTTTCCTTACTGATTTTTTTGTGTGTATTTGTGTGAGTGTGTGTGTGTGTGTGTGCATGTGTGTGTGTGCACATGCATGTGAGTGTACATGTGGAGGCCACGTTGGATGTTTTCTGTAATGACTCTCCACCTGAGACTGGATCTTTCACTGAGCCTGGATTCTGCTTAACAGTCTGGCCAGTGAACCCCAACATCTTTTCTCTGCCTTCCCAGCACTGGGGCTAGAGGAATGTACCCTGTAGGCAGCTCTTTACATGGGTACCAGGAATCCAAATTTAGGACTAATTTTAGTGACAACTATCTCACCAGCCACTTAACTGAGTTGATGCTGGTATTTATATTTGGCTCTTTTATCTTTAATAGCTTTAGTAGGGTTTAAACATAGTTTCTGAAAGTTTGTTTTATAATCATTATTTTCCCTCTTAATTGTTTTCTTCTTCCTGCTTTATTTAAAAGTTTTTTTGTTTTTTTTTAATTTATTTTTATTGATGCTTTGTGTATTTCATACATCATTTTCCAATTCAGTTCAGGCATATATCCCCTTCCCTTCCCCCCCACCCCACCCCTACCCATCACAGATCATGCATTCTGCCGTAAGTTTTCCGCATCTTTCTCTAATTTTTTGTTTTGTTTTGTTTTCCTTTTTTTTAACAATAGGTGATAATTTGTGAGTACAAGCATCCTTCATGTAAAACCAATTTGCAAGCAGTTGTGCCCAAACCCACACAGCTCATGGGTCCCACCATCCAGCAGGGGGGGCTTGTATGTTCAATCAAGTTGATCAAATGAGCGTCCAGTCTATATTGCTTTAGTTTCACCATTAACCCCAATCGAAGCCCTTACATTCTACCACGCCCCCTCTTCCGCAGATTGTTCCCTAGGCTTAGAAAAGGGGCACAGGTGGATGAGAAGCAAAACACTCTACTTTCTCTGGAGCTGATGTCTTGGTCTCTAGTCAGTTCTGGCTGTTTTCTTTCATGGGCTGCCAGCTTGTCCAGGCTTAACCTTTCGATCCTACTAATGAAGCACATGCAATTAGATATTTAGGTATTTAAACAGTATAATATTAGCCTTTCGATCCTACTTTAATGATAGCACATCAATTTAGATATTTGGGTATTTAAACAGTACTAATTGTTATGGTAGGATTACTTTGGTATATGGAACACAGATGTTGGATGGTATGTCTATATGATTCTACATTTTCTTCTGTCAAGTATGGTAGAGTTTTCGTGTGGTTTATAAATCTCCTAACCTAGAGGATGTAAGCTTGTGCATCAGTTGGGTTATTCTTCCAAGGAGAAGCTAATAGCAATTAGATTTGGGATATACAGACATATTGGCTGCCACTGTTTGCACAGTATTCCAGCAGATGAGGTGAGCTGGTGCTGAGAAGGAGTCTTGCTTGACTCAAGGAGACCATATTTGCTTTATTTGTTTATGTTCTTTGGTAACACTCTCTGGCATCCAGAGACATCTGTATACTTGCGATTGTGGTCTCCATACATCTTTCCGGTTTGTATCAGGTCTTCAACGCAGGGCCTTATTCCTCTCTTCCTGCAGATATCCCAGTTAGGGAGCAAGGAGCCTTTACCTTTTGGGGGGCTTGGATCCCTGGCCACATCTCCTTGGTAGAATAATCCATTGCTGAGTGTCAGAGCTCTGTATTGATATATTTGCTTAAGTGCATAGCTTAAGGAGAACTTTAGATTAATTTGGTCTGAACAGAGAAAATCCTTCACAGTTTCTATGTCCATATAGTCAATTAAAGAAGGAGTTTTACTGTTTTTACAAGAGAACACTTCTATACAGCTGGTTCCAATCTACAGCTGGAAATGACCTCATCATCCTCTTATATTTCTCTTTATTCTATGGGGGGGTTTTAAGAAAGTCTCTTGTATTAACCTTTGGAGCACCTAGAAGGTAAGCTTCGTTGGAATCATTATAAATAGTTGTTACTAGTTAGGATCCACAGAGGGGCCTGCTGAGTCTGCAGCAATCTGAGGGCATTTTCTTCCCTTCAATGGCAGAGGAGTCAATCCTTCTGCTGGCATTTTCTGGTACATGTCTACTCACTGCAAAGCTGTATTTTCTTTCTCAGCCATTAAGTTGGTGATACTCTGGCCTGTTGGAAAGCATACAAATCCTTTCCCGTGTTAGTTTTAAGATTTGGGTTGCAAGGTTTTTTGTCAAAAAGTTTTCATATCTATCTATATCCCCCTTTTTTATTTAAGGTGTTAGTTTTGACCCATGAGTCTCAAAAAGCGTTGTTTTTATACATACCTATAGGGTGGAATCAAGGCACAGATTTCATTACATTACCTGCTGTTTTGGGTTATGTATGTATAACTTGGGAAAAGAAGTTCATTTTTAATTAAATTATTCCCTATAGGTGAAAGAGATTGCTACCAGGTGTACTATATGGTATACTAAGCAAAATTATATAGAGAAAATTTGTTATACCAATCCCAAAGTAAATTTTTATACAGATTTTTAGTTAAAGCTATTGTGGACAACAGCATTTTATATCACCAATTAACACGTATGCATTACCGTTTTTATCAGTCTTCACATTAACCATTGTTGTTTAATATGCACATATTACTTTTATAAGTCCTAAACACCATGTTTCCTGTAGACGAGTCTAGGCTAAACTGGATACTGTTGAACCCATGTCAATTAAACATGCACCATCGAATATACACCCGTGTCCTTCTCCCACCCCTCCCACTCCCTCTGGTCACTGATTTCAGTCAGCCTTCTGATGCAGTTTTTGTTGTTATTTTAATATGCATCCCTCTCCACAAGTAATATTTAATATAACTGGGTTATTGGTACTGGCGTCCACATATGAGAGATTTCATATGTCGTTTGTTTTACTGGGACCTTGTTACTTCACTCTTATCATGATGTCTGTCAGCTTCGCGTTCCATTTTACCTGCAAAGTTCATGATGTTGTTTCTTTTTATTTTTATTTTTTTATTTTATTTTTTTTAAATTAGTTTTTGATTGATGCCTGTTGTGCATTTCATACATTTTGTTTCCAAAGTTCCAGTCAGGTTCATTTTTCCCTTTCCTCCTCCCACAGTGTTTTATCATTCTTCGAACACCCACCCCATTCCAGATCATAGCAGTCTGCTATAACTGTCCTGCATCTTTGTCTCAGTTTTTTTTTCATTTTTAGCTAATGTGATAATCCATGAGTACAAAAATCCTTCATTGCAATCCTATCTGCAGGCTGTTGTGCCCAAAAAACTACAGCCCCACCATCCCAGTGGGGGACTCAGGGTGTATGTTCAATCAAGGTTGATCAAATGAGTTTCAAGACTACATTGCTGTAGTTTCACATTCACCCCACTACGCAGCCCTTACATTCCACGCCCCCTCTTCCGCACGTTGTTCCCTAGGATTAGAAAAAGGGCACGGTGGATGAGAGGTAAAACAGTCCACTCTCTCTGGAGCTGTTGACTTGGACTCTGGTCAATTCTGGCTGTTTCCTTTCATGGGCTGACAGTTTGTCCAGGAATAACCTTTCGATCCTACTAATGAAGAACAAGCAATTAGATATATAGGTATTTAAGCAGCACTAATAGTTATGGTAGGTTACTTTAGCAGAGAGAGAGAGAGAGACCCCTTAGTGCTCATGTGGAGGGAAGAGAACAATTTTGTTGAATCAATTCTTCCCTTCTGTATTTCCCTGGATGCTAGGATCAAATTCAGGTTGCCAGGCTTTCCCTCTGAGCCATCTGCACAGATTCCTGCTTTTTTTTTTTTTAATTTTATTTATTTCTGTATGTGTATGAATGTACTGTCTGCATGAAGGTTTATGCACCCGTGTCGTGCAATGCCCCAGAGGTCAGAAGAGGGTGTTGGATTCCCCTGGAATTGGAGTTCTCCTGGAATTGGACGGTTTTCAGCCGCCATGTGGGTGCTGGGGATCGAACCCGGGTCCTCTGCAAGAGCGATCGGCACTCTTAACCGCTAGGCCATCTCTCCAGCCCTGATTCCTGCTTTCTTTTTTTTTTTAATTTTTATTTTATTTATTTATTTGTATGAATGTACTGTTTTGCGTGTAGGTCTGTGCACCCCTGTCGTGCAATGCTGCGGAGGTCAGAAGAGGGTCTCGGATTCCCCTTGAACTGGAGTTCTCCTGGAATTGGAGTCACAGACGGTTCTCAGCCGCCATGTGGGTGCTGGGGATCGAACCCGAGTTCTCTGCAAGAGCGGTCGGTGCTCTTAACCACTAGGCCATCTCTCCAGCCCCGATTCCTGCTTTCTTAAACTTTCCTGTTTTCTTCTTTCCTAAAAGAATCCTAACCATTGGTTTTCATTAGTTTTTTTCTCTTGATACACTCAATGAATTTCTTTAAATATTATTTAGTTGTAGGCTAGATAGATGATAGATAATAGATATCTCCAACATGTTCTATTTCCTTATGCCTACACTTAAAATGTTTTCTAATTACACTATTTCTTCTATCATTTGTGGCCTACTTAGAATTATATTGCCTCATGTCTTATGAGATTTGTTTTTGTGTGAAGTATTTTTCCTTCTTTGACTTCTAGATCATTTATGTTGAGGTCAGTGTACATGTTTTGAGAGATTTCCACTCTTGAAATGTGTTGAGATTTTTTCATTATTTCTTATAAGTATGCCATGCTCACTTGAATGATTATTGTTTTCTGGTAGTTTTGCCAGAGATTAAGAAGGCTGAGTAAAGAGAACCTTTCTATATTGTTAATGCCACAGCCATTTTCAAAAACAGTCAATGTGGAAGTTTCTGAGTAATATAACCAAGGGAGATGAGGAGATTTAACATTGTAAAAGGAATTGCCAATTTCTTAGATTTTTTGTTTTGTTTTGTTTACTATTTTGAGACAGGGTATCCCTGTACCTCCAGCTGGCCTGGAACTCACTATGAAGACCAGGCTGGCCTCAATCTCATACACATCAACCTTCATCAGCCTCCTGAGTGCTGGGACTAAAGGCATGCACCACCATGCCCAGCTGCTTGTAATTTTTGAAAATTTATTTTTATTTTTTATTTTTTATTTTTTGGTCTTTTTTGAGACAGCGTCTCCCTGTGGCCCCAGCTGTCCTGGAGCTCACTTTGTAGACCAGGCTGGCCTTGAACTCACAAAGATCCGCCTGCCTCTGCCTCCTGAGTGCTAGGATTAAAGACGTGCACCACCATGCCCAGCTATATTTAATTTACAATTATTATTCTCCTCTTTATTTTTTCTTCCTCCTGCTTTATTTTTAAAAATATTCATTATGATAGAATGGATGATATATATGTTCATTGCTGCATAGTTCAAAATAGCCAAGATATGAAACATCCCAAATATCTATCAAAAGATGAATGGATAAAGAAGATATTTATGATAAAATAGTACTCAGTGCTTATGAAGAATGATATATTTGCTATTGCCACAATAGATAGAGAAATGGTAATTTTTGCTAAGTAAAATGAGGCAGACACAGAGGGAGAAAATGTGACATGATTTGACATATCTTTAGAGTTTAAAAATGTGCTTATCCCTGAATAGGACACCTGTATCAAACTTCTGCCTCCCAAGGCACAGGGATCATCGTGGAAGAGAGTGAGCAGAAAGACTGTAAAAGCCAGAGATGGTGAATGAGCACAAGGAAACAGAGTTTTCCAGACAGCTGGTCAGTCACTCGTATGAATCACAGCAACAGTAATGGCATGCCCACGTCATGCAAGCTCAAATTAGAAAACAAACAAACAAACAATCTCAGCATAGACATAAGGAACTGGATAAGAAGCTCCAACCCCACCTAAGACAACAGATAGTTTCTGAGAGGGCAGAGATGGTCTCTTTCAAGTACAGGACTCTTGGTAGGGTAACCAGGCTCCAGCAGATGGACCCACACTGAAGGACATTTGGAGACACATAATATATTCTATAGGCCTTATTGTATATAATAGTATACATTAAATTTGTGTGTGGGGGGGAATGAAGGTAGGAAATATAAATACCATAAAATTATAGTCTATGAAAACCACACACAAAAAAAATGGGACATAGTGTCCAGTTTATAAAGAGGAAAGTCTGCTTGTTTCAAAAAGAGAAGCCTGGTCTAGCAAGACCTAACTTTGTCCTTGAGTGGATGGAACCGGTGATTGGAAAGCCAAAAGGAGCCAGGAGCTCCACCCCCCAAAAACCCCCAAGTGACCCCTGAGGACCAGATCCTCAACTGAACTTGAGAAAACAAAAATTTTGGTTAATATAGGCTAACTGTGTGGCCTTAAGCATCCAAAAGGAAAGTATAACCAGAAATAATCAGTAAGGTCTGAGAAATTGTACTTCAGATATAAAATTTGAGAATCCTCCAAACCTTCAATGCCAGATGGGGACAACTAAGATATCCAGTTTGTAGACTGAGTGGCTACTGGGATTTCAGCCTGTTCAGAGTGTAGACTGCCATTGTTGGACTATCCGTGCCGTGTCATGGAGGCCAGTGCAGGAAGATCAAGACAGGAAACATCCTTGCTGAACCTCGTTTGGGTGGCCATGTGGGGGAGGGACCCCAGTGTGGAGCACAGGGGCAGGATTGATGGTTGTTTGGGCTTGCCAAGGAGGAGCCTTCCAGCACTTCCTTGGGGAAAACATGACATCTTTTAGAAAAAACAAACAAACAAACAAACAAAAATGAAAAAAAGAAAGAAAGAAAGAAAGAAAGAAAGAATCCTCCAACTCAGGTGATTATATATATATATAATATATATATAATTATATAATATATTATATAATATATACGACGTGGAGAAACAAACAAGATACCACACTCCATTTAGATCTGAGATGGAGCCACGGCGTGGTGGCACAGGCCTTTAATCCTAGCACTCATGAGGAGCAGGCACAGGTGGAATCTCTGTGAGTTCAAGGCCAGCCTGGTCTACAGAATGAATTTCAGAACAGCTGGGGCTAGAGGGAGACCCTGTCTCAAAAAGACAAAAAAAAAAAAGAACATCTGAGATGAGATGGTAGTGCATGTCTGTAATTATAGCACTTGGAGAGGCAAGAAGAAGAGGGCTACAAGTTTGAGGTCAGCCTGGGATACAAGAGAGTTCCAGACCAGCCAGGGTGACACAGTGATTCCCTGTCTCAAATAACAAAACTTAACTCAAATTAATTGATTAATTAATTAATTAAAAATAAAAATATTCACACTGTAAAAAATTATTTTTAAAACCCAGAAAAAAATCAATAAAATATATTTTAAAAAATAAAAAAAAAATGCGGCTGGAGAGATGGCTCAGCAACTAAGAGCGCTGGCTGCTCTTACAGAAGACCTGGGTTCAATTCCTAGCACCTTGCACCAGCTAACAATCATGTGTAATTCCAGTTCCAGGGAATCTGACACCCTCTTCTGACCTCTGTGGGCGTGGCATGGCACGGGTGTGCTCACATATAGTCGGACAATGCATTCACACATATAAAATTTTTAAAATAATCAATAAAAATTTTTATAAGGAGAAAGTCTTAGAACTTCAGTTTAAAAAAATATAAAAGAGGGTCTCAGATACAGAGAAATAAAGAATGAAATCAATTACATGACGTGGGTTGGGGAAGAGTAGCATATCAGACCAGGCTGGATGATTCAAAACACTGTATGAAGGTTCAAGCTAATAAAATGATTTTTAAAAATTCAACTTGTCTTTTGACTGCTACATAAATTTGTATATTAATGTGATAATATGTGATGTTTCAACATATTTTACATATTGCAATGTTTAAATAAAGTTAAGCATATCTACATCTGCAAACATTTAGCATTTACTTATGGCAAAACTACCTTTAAAAGCCTTTCTTCTAATTTTGAAATACAAGACCTTACTCTCTGGAGTGCCCATCGTAACTTCTTACCTGTTAAGTGCAAAGTTAATGCTAATCTTTGAGGCTTTTGTTGACATAAGGCTTCAATTGCTTTTGTCACAAACTAGCATCAGGATTCTAGAAAGCGCTTTAATCCATTTCCGTGAGGCATCCGTTTTAGTGCTTATGTGTATCCACCCTGACGTAAGCGTCAAACAACTACTGTGAAATCTCTGTGTTTTCTTCTCCCTGCTATCTGGTCAGCTTCTGTCGTAATGGGTATCAGCCATGCTCTCCTGAGACTTCACTCCTAGTGCTGTG
Source organism: Rhizomys pruinosus (assembly GCA_009823505.1). NCBI lineage: Eukaryota > Metazoa > Chordata > Mammalia > Rodentia > Spalacidae > Rhizomys > Rhizomys pruinosus. Next base: position 867,644 of record VZQC01007170.1, on the reverse strand, counting down.
TGACATCCTCTGGGCATTGAAAGATTAGTTATTATTGTATTCTTCCTTGTCTGGATTGCTTTGCCCTATCTTTCCTCAAAGTCTCATTAGCAGCTTCTTTCCTCTGAGTTTCTCTTTAAGTCTTTCACTGTTTTAGCACTGGATGGCTGTCAAGTTTACTGTTTCAGAGTCTCCAGTGGCAGTCTTCTCACTGGTCAAGCATTAGAGTGCAATCTAAGGCCAGCCTTGTTCCAAGTGCATCTTGGTGTGTTCCCTAAGACCTGGCAGAGAACAAGGAAGAGCAGTTTGTTCTCAAAGCCCCTTCCTGAGCCTTAGAGGAGGCTGAGGCTAGAAGAGGCAGGTCTAGTGCTCTAGACATCTTGATGCACTCATCAGCAGTGATTTTCACCTTGAAGGCCAGGTACTGTGTTTCTCACACTTGATGTAGCCACAGGATTCCCTCTGAAGCAGGAAGGGTCTCCTTGCTGGCCCACTTCCAGTCTTGTAAACAGCATGTTCCTTCATACCTTCTCCAAGATGTCTGTTTTGTTGTTCTAGAAATTGTCCATCTGCACTCTTACCTGACTTCGTTAGATTTGGTGAAAGTACTTAATACATGAACAGCTTTTGAAAAAAAGCACTGTTTTGCCTGTCTTCAATTCTTACTGGCAAGTGCAACTACCCTGTGGCTGCCACTGCTTTCGCCATCCTTCAAAAACATGAGACATAGCTTTTCAACCTTCCAATGTGGACTGAAGACTCATGTCTCTCCAAGAATCCTCTAAACCTTCAGTGCCAAATGGGGACTACTGAGACATCCAACTTGTGGACTGAGCTACTACTGGGGTTTCAGCCTCTTCAGAGTATAGACTGCCATTGTTGGACTACCCAGGCTGTATCACAGAGACCAGTACAGGAAGATCAAGACAGGATGTAGTGCTTACTGGGCCTCATTTACTGACCATGGGAAGGGAAGACCCCAGTGTGGAGCACAAGGGCAGGACTGATGGTTGTTTGGGCTTGCCAAGGAGAAGCCTTCAAACAATTCCTTAAGGAAAACATGACATCTTTCAGCCTAATAAAGAAAAAAATAATAAAAAATCATAAGCTGAAGATGCTAAAACCTATGATGTTGTAATCTTGATATATGTGTGGCATGCATATATGCATATTTTGGAGTGATGCAAATTGGAAGGAACAACAACAACAACAACAGCAACAACAACAAAGACGGGGTCAAAGAACCGACTGAAAGGGTGAACTTCTGCCTGAAACAGTAAACTTCTGCATTGAAAATTTTAAAAGAGACTGAGAAAAAATGAAAAACATGTTTGGCAGAATGCATGAGCTCTGTTGGTGTGCAGGGGGCAAGGATGGGTCTAGATTTGATTGGGAAATTTTGTATGAAATGCACAAAGCTTCAATAAAAATTGGCCTTGAAAAATAAAACAAAACAAAACAAAACATGGTTGTGTCAATGGCATGACCACCAGAGGATCTTACCCAGTCATCGCTAGGAGCACCTCCTGTTATTTGTAAAATTGCAGTCACCTTTGCCCTATTATTATAATGTCTGTTCTTTCTTTATTTTCTACTGTATATGCAGGTTATTTCTACCCTTCTGTTTAAAATATATTTTAAGCTGGATGAAGATTTTTTTAAATATTTATTTATTTATTTATTTATTTATTTATTTATTTATTTATTTATTTATTTATGCTTTGTGCATTTCATACATCATTTTCCAATTCATTTCAGGCATATTTCCATTTCCCTTCCCCCCATCCCACTCACCCCCATCCCCCATCATTCATTCTCCCATAACTGTTCTGCATCTTTCTTTCTGTTGTTTTTTTTCATTTTTTAGCTATAAGTGATAATCCATGAGTACAAGCATCCTTCATGTAAAACCAATTTGCAGGCTGTTGTGCCCAAACCCCCACAGCCCCACCATCCAGCGGGGGGTGAGGGGTTGTATGTTCAATCAAGTTGATCAAATGAGTGTCCAGACTACATTGCTGTAGTTTCACCATTCACCCCAATCACAGCCCTTACATTCTACCACACCCCCTCCTCCGCAGATTGTTCCCTAGGCTTAGAAAAGGGGCACAGGTGGATGAGAAGCAAAACAGTCCACTCTCTCTGGAGCTTGTCTTGGACTCTGGTCAATTCTGGCTGTTTCCTTTCATGGGCTGACAGTTTGTCAGATGAAGATTTTTTAATGAGTTATCATAACCCTCATTTTGACTCAGGATATCCTGTGTTCTTTAATGAAAATTTTAGTATGAAATGTTACCAGACCTCATTTCTTGCTCTGGTATTGATTTGGTTTTTAAAGGGAAATTCAATGTATCTATACATATTCTATCAAATGTTAGCTATGTATTGCTTCAATATTTTTTGTGGTCATAATTTGTTATATTTTACTTTTGTTGGTCTTTTGATACTGCTGCATCTTTTGAACACTTGTACTCTACATCTGTCTGGATAACCTATGTTACAGGTATTTTAGTTCTCTATATTTTAAATGTTGTCATTAAATTAATGCTTTCATCCTCAACATTTGTCTAATGTGCAGTGTCTTAGTCTGCTTTCTGTCACTATGGCATACTTTACAATCTTAGAAGTATATTTGGCATAGAGGTCTGGGGCCTGAAAGTCCTGACATCTGACTTGGGCTTTCTCCATGATCATCACCAGCTAGACAGCATGTGAGCAGGCAGGAGATGGAAATCAGGCTTGGACTCATTCATTCATCGCTCCCCCACTAAAAGTATTAACCCATACATGAGGGCAGCGCCCCCGGGATTCACCACCTAAACGTCCCACTTCTCAACACTCCCAGGCTGGCCATTGACTGTCAAGCTGTGTCTTGGAAGGGACAATGCAGCCACAATGCTGTAGACACTTCCAGTTCTTCCGGTATTTATTTTCCCACCTCAGTCTGTGATTATTATTCCTTTTTCCTATAGAAATTTCTTGTGGAGGGGGCCTTCCTTTTTTTTTTTTTTTTCCTGTGGAAACAGCCCTGTGGACCTTTTACTATTAAAGTGTCATTTCATTTTGTGTAGAATTAGAGGTTGGTAGTTTTTTTGTCCCTCAGACACGTAAGCATGCCATCCTATTTCTAGTTCCATGGCTAAGTATGTTCTTGTTTTTACTTGGAAGGAAAGATTTCTTTTTTTCTGAGCACTTTTAAGATTTTCTTTTTATTTTCAGCAATGTTGAGATGTGTTTGAGTTTTAGAAGTTTTAGAACTTCATTTTTGTTTGATCTTCCTGTGTGTCTAGCTTTTTTTTTTTTTTTTTTGTACTTGTCTTTTTGAGACAGGGTCTCCCTTTAGTCCCAGCTGGCCTGTAGCTCACTATGTAGACCAGGTGGGCGTTGAACTCACAGAGATCCGCCTGCCTCTGCTTCTGCCTCCCTGGTGCTAGGATTAAAGGCGTATGCCACCACACCCGACTGTTTTTAAGTTTAGACTGTTTCTTAGAGTAGCATTACCTTGATAGCAGGAATGGAGAGCAGAGACATCTCCCAGTGTCCCCAGGGCCCATCATGCACCCTTAACCTTCCCCATATCAGCAACTCTGTCAGAGTTGTGTGCGTGTGTGACAGAAGATGACCTGGCACTGCAGCCTAGCTGTCCCCAGTCTCTCAGTTTACATTCTTGACACTGTGAGTTCTGTGTGTCCATGAATGTTTACTGTAGGATGAGATCATCTACAGAGATCACCCTTGAGAACTATGCATAAGTTACAAAAATATCACAAGTCTTAGAAGGTTTAAAGTAAGTTTATAATTTTGTGTTGCATTGCATTCATAGTGATCCTCGACTGCATGAAGCCTGGGGGTTGGACACGCCTTGCAGATGGATACTGACAGTACCCACCGCTGTAGCATCATGTAAACTTCCCTATCCTAAAAGCCTGTGTGCTTCTCTGTTCATTCTTCCTCTTCCTAAGCCCAGGCAACCATGACTCTTTTTTTTTTTTTCACTGTTTCTCTAGTTTCCTTTTCTATACTTCATATTGGCATACAGTAGGTGGACATTTCAGATTAGATTCTGTTACCTAGCATGTACTTTGAAGTTTCTTCTGCATTTTTGTAGCTTGATACCCATTGTGTTTAATGGCTATGCAATAATGTTGACATCTTGAAACTTTAAAAATGTAATTAATCACTAACTTTGAAATAATCTTCGTATCTTGTCTGTCTCTTATCTATACTTGGAATTATAAGTTTGTAATGCCTGTCATTTTGTCTCAAGTGCATTTGTTTGTCTTATAAGCCTGCTTCTGCCTTTTTCCCCATGTTGCTTCAATTTGAGTACTTTAAATTCATCATTCCAGCCCATAAGCTGTATCCAATCTGTAGGTAAATCATCCATTCAGATCTGAGCTTTAAATATTAATTTTTTGTCAGCTCAAGACAATCTGCTTGATTCTTCATGTAGATTCTGATTCTTTTAGTTTCTCCATCTTTTTAAATTTTTCATAGTTTTTCCTGTAACTCATTTATCACAGTAATCTCTGGTTGCTTGCAAATTCTCTCCAGAGACTGGAGAGATGGCTCAGTGGTTAAGATTATGTGCTATTCTTGCAGTGGACCTGAGTTTAGTTTCCAGAGCTTACCATTGTAAATCCAGATCCAGGGAATCTGAGCCATCTGCTTCAGTAGGCACCTGTCCTAGGTGCATAAACCCATACTCAGATATGCATACATATACATAATTAAAAATAAAATAAATCCTAAAAATTCCTCTGTTAAGTGCAAGCTTTACACTTCTTGATGACTGTTGATACTTCACTCGCTCAAACAGCCCATCTTGTGGCATGACTGGTAGTTTTTGAGTCAATGATTTTTCTTTTAGCTGTTCAGTGGAGGTCCCAAATGATACCACCATGTATCAGAGCTTCCTTAATATTTTCTTCTGGATAGATGGGGCTGGTTGTCTGTTGTCATGGTCCACACAGAAAACCTGCTCCATTCTTCACAGGTTTAGGTTTAGTTATTTAAAATGTCCTTCCCTTCAGTTTTAGAGATAGGAACAATGTTGAAAGGGAGCTACGAAGCTCTCAGTGGTGTTCAAGCTTGTTATTCTAGCCTTGTGTGACCCTCCCCACCCCCAACCCCCACCCCCAACAAAATCTTCACCTTCTTCCTGGATCATATCCAGCTTCTCAGACTCTAGGGGTTTTGTTTTGTTTTTTATTTTATTTTTTTGTTTTTTTGCTTGTTGATTGGTTCGTTGGTTGGTTGGTTGAGATTTTTGAAAATCAATAAATTATACCATGCAAAAGTATGTCCTAGATTTTAAAACCTCTGATGTTTTTCTTTCTATAGTTCCATGGTTCCTTTAAAATGTTATGTTCAGTTTTGTCTGGACTTAATTGTTTTTGACAGGACAGTTGGGCTCCTGTGACCTGCATAGAATTTCATTTCCTTTGTTCTATAATGAGTGACACAGTTATTCCTAAACACAGTGTCTACTGTGGTCAACAGGCTAATCGAAGTCTGATTTAAATATTCATTAAGTAGAAAAGACTGGAAGAGTAACCACCCTTTCATTGATTTCTTATTTATTTGCACTGTGGTTACAGAATATTGCCTCTGTGACATGGTTCAGATGTTTTCTAACTGGCATTGTTTAGTTGCATTGTTCAGGTTAGAAAAAGTTGAGTGCATGTTTGAGAACACATATGCTTAGCTTGTTAGAAGGAAAGTGAATATGATGTGTGTGAATTAGATCAAATTGTTCATAGTGAGTCCTGGATTTTCAGTATCTTTATTTTCAGCTATTTTCCTAGCAATGAGAAATATATTTTTGTATTATCTTAGAACATTTACTAATGTCCATTAATTGAGGCTAACTTAAGATATATACACATTCAGTATTATCAAATTCTTCTAATTTATAAGATTTCCTTTATGCACAGTAATTTTGCTGTGATAAAATTCACAAAATAGTAAAATAGGAAACTAGCTATTTATGAGGTTAACAGGCAGTTCTGAGTGTTGTACTAATATTATTTTTATTACTATATCTTATATGTATTATTTATAGACAAATGTAGAGGAATTATTTAAAATTGAATTCAAGAATTATTTCCCTTAGCAAGCTTTAATTTCAATACCAGTATTTAATTTTAATTTCTACTTTCATTTTACCAGATTTTTTCTAATAAATCGCTAATTTTTTTATTATATTGTGACAATTGGGTATTCCTTACTTATTTGTTCTTCTGATTTTTGATAGATATTGATTATTGTATATTTTATTGGTTACATAATTTAAAATATCATTTTAGTAAGATAAAAAAATTAGTTCTTTAAATTCTGGTTCCTAACAGTGTTTATGTCTGTGGATGCTTTAACTTTATGAAAATATAGCCTCACAAATTCCATCTTTCTGCAAATCTGATACATCTCCAAACTTCAGCATGGCTGTTGCTACCACTTTTATTTTATTGTGACTATTTATTAAGATCTCCGTGGGGGATTTCTCGTTTCCATCCCTTCTCTCCATCATCAGTTCCCTTCTGTAGCATTTCTTTAACCAGCTTCTTCAGTGAGGATCTTTATAAGTCAGTGTTTATTGTAACAAATGGTTTAAAGTTGCTATCTGTAAATTTGTGCATTATTTTACACATTATACAACTACATAATTTATATATTAGGCAAATATATGAGAGCTGTATATATTATAGATGTATATGAATGTATTTCAACAATTTTTACCACATATCAGTACAAGTTCATTATCTAAACAATTTATGACCTAGCATTTAGATACTAGTTTAAAAAATTATGTATTTTGGTTTGGTGGGCTTGTGGAGGCAAATCTTGTGTTCCATATCAGTGTGCTATGATATCTTTTATTCCATCATATTTTTAAAAAAATTTATTATTTTTTTTTATGTGTCTGCATATAGGTTTGTGCACCCATGTTGTGCAATGCTGCGGAGGTCAGAAGAGGGTGTCGGATTCCCCTGGAACTGGAGTTAAAGATGGTTCTTAGCCACCACGTGGGTGCTGGGGATCGAACTGGGGTCCTCTGCAAGAGCAGTCAGTGCTATTAACCAGTGAGCCATCTCTCCAGCCCCTATTCCATCATCTGTTGTTCTAGGTTTTTGTGAATGGCTTCTCTCACACAGTGGACTGTTTCTCTACATGTTTTTAATTTTGTGAGCTAGTGTTCTGTGGACTCATTTCCCTTCTGGGAGCTTCAGACTTGTTGAGTTGATTAAGTCACATTTCCTTAGCTTTTCATGGGTTGACAAAGATCCCCGCAGTGCAGGATCAGTTTTTACCTCATTGTCTTCACACTTAGACTCCCAGTATGAGAGTATCTATCTGCACAGGCAGCCATCTTGATCCCAGGTCCCTGGTACAAGCCTCTCCCTTCCCCTCCTGCTTGATGCTCAGGTGGCGACTACTCCTTACCTAGTGTCTCCAGTTTTGAAATTTAAAAATATACATTTCTTGAATTTGGCAGCTCTCTTTAATCTTTGTTGTACATTCCATTTTTTTTTTTTTTTTGTAATAGGAGTCTCAGACAAGCACAGTGTTAGAACGCAAACAGTACTTCTGTATCTATACTGCAATGACCCTTATTATGACAGGATATGTGCCTTACTTTCTGCTGCCCTACTTTTGGTCACAGGTCATTTTTCCTTAGCTTTTACAGAAACTACACTGTGGTGACATTGTAAATTTCTTTAACATTAAGAGAATCTGAGTGAGTATTATAAAATATATATTAGTAACTATCAAACTCATAGTTTGTATAATTTTACTTTTTTTATTGGTAAAGATTTTTTTATTGAGCACATTTCCTACAACATTTCTTAATCAAATTTAGACTCATTCCCCCATCCATGCCCACCCATGCCCCCCCCCCCAGTCAGAGCTCATGGATTCTGTCATACACAAGTCCTGTCTTGCATCTTTTTCTAAGACTTGTATAGCCTTTTCGGTGCACAGGTTTACTGTTTTGGTCAGTTCTTTTAATAGGTTTTTCTCTCTTTTTTGCTCCCATTTGATTTTATATTATTCCTAAATATGCATTTTATATTATTCCTAAATATGCATACATACCCCAAGAGTGGGGTATTGCTGTGACAGACTTGACCTTGGTATTTTGGGGAAGGATTGTGGAGGCGTTTGCAACTTTGGGCTGGGAAGATCATTGAATGCCGAATGATTGTTGCTGTGGAGCTTGGAGCAGTTTTGCTGAAGGAGTTGTAGAAGATGGAGGCCTGACTTGTGAAGTTTCTAGTTTCAAAAGGGAGCAGAGATCATCAGGACTGTGTATCTGTGGGTTCTGGTCAGCTGGGGCTGAAGAATCAGCTGTAAGTAACAAGAGACCAGAATCACCGTGGTGAAATCTTCTGGGGAGAATTTCTTCAAGGTCAGCACACACAAGCTGTGACCCAGAAAGGGCCTGAGCCTCCATCTTGAGCCAGAAGCCGGACTTGGTAACGTGTAAGAGTCTCCTATATGGTTCCGGTGTTGAAATTTGAGGGGGTCACAGAGAGCAGCCCAGGCTTGGCACTGTGAGAGGTCAGGAAAGACCATTGGTGGAAGTGCACCTCGGTTGCTGTGAAGACCCCAGGATTGCAGGGGTCATGGAGAGAAGCTGAGGCTTTGCACCAGGAGAGGTCAGAAGAGACCATTGGTGAAGGTGCTGCCTCAGTTTCAGTAGCGACCCCAGCTTTTTGGAGATGCTGGTACCTTGGGACGACCACCAAGAACAGCGGTAGGTGTAGAATGGAGTCGGCCTGGGCCTGCGAGATGAGTGTGTCACAGATGGCAGAGTTGGAGAGGGGGAGCTGCCGAGACCCTTTGGAGCCCAGAAGATCATGAGTGAATCCCAGGTGTCCAGCCTTGAGCTACTTGCTGGACTTAGGTTTTGTTTGAGAGTGCCTGATTCTTCCCTTTGAAATAAGACAGTACTTGTTTTGGATTTTACAGCAGCCCACAGTTAAGAGACTTTTAATAGACTGGACTTTTAAGTGTTTGGACATTTTAAGGACTGTGGGGCTTTTAAGGATGTACTGTCTTAGGTTGTGATTAGTGTTAACATCATACTTTGGGGATAAGAACTGGAAAGGTGGTTTAATAGTGATGTGTTTGTGTGTCAAGTTGACAAGGGGTCAATTGTGCTGGATAGCTTTGGTGTCAACTTGACACACCTGGGTTGAGGGAGCCTCGGTTGGGGAATTGGCTCCATTGGATTGGCCTATGGCCACATCTGTGGTGTATTGTCTTGATTGTTGAGCAGTGACAGTATAAGAAGGCGGGCTGGGCATGAGGCAGAGAGCAAGCCAGTAGAGAGCAAGCCAGTGAAAAGCAGTCCTCCATGGCCTCCAGATTCCTGCCCTGAGTTCCTGCCTTGGGCTCCCTAAGTGATGAAATGTGACCCAGGAGATGTAAGCTGAATAAACCCTTTCCTCCCCAAGTTGGTGTCAGAGTGTTTTGTCACAGCAATGGAAAGACGAACCAGGACAACAGGTTTACTGTTTTGGTCAGTTCTTTTAATAGGTTTTTCCTCTCTTTTTTGTTCCCATTTGATTTTATATTATTCCTAAATATGCATACATACACTCCACACATAAATCAAAGTTACAGGGCTGGAGAGATGGCCTAGCGGTTAAGAGCGCCGACTGCTCTTGCAGAGGACCCAGGTTCGATCCCCAGCACCCACATGGCGGCTGAGAACTGTCTGAAACTCCAATTCCAGGAGAACTCCAGTTCCAGGGGAATCCGAGACCCTCTTCTGACCTCCGCGTCATTGCACGACACGGGTGCACACACCTACATGCAGACAATACACTCATACACATACAAAAATAAATTTAAAAATAAAATAAAATAAAATAAAAAAATAAAAATAAATAAATCAAAGTTACAAAATCTGAAAATAAACTATAGGTTAATTCCAAAGCACATTTAGAGATTTACATTTTGTTCTTTTTTTAAATTTTATTTATTTATTTATGAGTATGAATGTACTGTCTGCATGTAAGTCTGTGCACCTGTGTCATGCAATGCCATGGAGGTCAGAAGAGTGTTGGATTCCCCTGGAACTGGATTTCTCCTGGAATTGAAGTTACAGACGGTTCTCAGCCACCATGTGGGTGCTGGGGATTGAACCCGGGAACTCTGCAAGAGCATTTGGTGCTCTTAACTGCTAGGCCATCTCTTCAGCTCCTAGAGATTTACATTTTAACAGTAGAGTTGCATGCTTGTAAAAAGAAATATAACTTTACATTCTCTCTTTTTTTCTAGAATATGAATATTAGTATTCCTATTGTGTGTTCTATTGTATAGGAATAATTTTACTTTTATATTCCATCACCATCTTGTCTTTTAAGTAAATCGGGCTAGGGGGATAACGCAGCTGTTAAAGGCTGTGGCTAAGAGCCGCAAAAAAAAAAAAAAAAAAAGTAAATAATCAAATAATAATAAAAACCATTAATAAGAAAAAACACTGCTTTTGAGAAATTTTCCAGTTTGATGTAATCTTGTGCGCAGATTTTGGATTTTCTGGGCACCATCATTATATTATTTTAGACTTTTCTAGTTAATGGATGAAATATTTTTTGTTCTTCAAAATTATACATTTTTATTTAAGACATGTACTGATCCACAGTTTGTTAATCTTTGCTCCAGGAACTTTCACTTGCCTAATCTTTTTCTTACAGCCCCCATACAGGGTATGCTAAATATATTACTGAATCAGACATCAGCTGTCAGCATGCACATTTAAAGATCTTAAGTCATCTCTTGCCAGACACCTCTTCTCGGTAGCATGCCTCTTCTTCCCATGCTTACTATTCTCTTCTGTGGTATCTCCCCTTTTCTTTCCTTGTCTAATCATGACTTACTTGGTACTTCAACTTATTCCTTCTCATGAAGCCTTTCTGTCTTCTTTATTCTCCTCTTTAATATTTTTCCTATTCGTCCTCAGAATCTTCCATACATCTTTATGTCACAGCGACCACATTTTAAAATGTATGCTTGCATGGATCACCCTTCTAAAAATATGTCCAACATCTTTATACTGTTGCTGTTCATTACATATTACAATTTTGGTTCCATTCAGCCTCCAGAAATTGTATGTCTCATAGACAAATAGCATAGGATTCAGTTACAAAGTAAATAACTTACATAATGTTTTCTTGGAAACTTTTACCTGGAAAGTCAGGTCTTTGAACTCAGGTAGCATAGCTAGTCATAAAAGCAGCCATTGTGCAGACAGAACTAGTTCTGTTTGCATTTATCTGTCTGGTCACATTAAGCTCTGATCTCACTTTGAGTTTGCTGCTATAAATGCATCTTACTGGTCTTTCATAGTCTTCAGGTGGTGTTCCCTCCTTTTCTCAGGATAGTTATCATTTCTTTTCAGATGAAAGACTCCTGGGTCCTGGTTCATAACTCAGCTCAATTTATAAAGAAGACGAGAAGGCTGTTTTTATTTGCTTTATATTTCAAGAATGCTTTATATTATGAGTGCTTAGAAATGGGTCTGCATTACATCTATCTTTAATAATAGCTGTGTTAAATCCTTTCCTTTTGTACCCTCTATCCCTCATTATAATAAGAAACATATGGGTTCTTGAAAGGAACTGAAAAGCATGGCCTTTGAAACAGAATAATGCAAGTCATTTAAATTAGCCATGGTTACAATTTTTCTCTATAACATTCAAGGCAAAGAAAAACTTGATCTGCTGAATGTAAGTAAGTGCAATGAATTTCAAATTTATCAAATCTTAGTTTAAGTTTCTTATTTTACTCTTAAGTAGAAAAATAGGAGCAGAGGGTCATATCCTTTAATTTTGAATACTCCCCAGTTACTTAATTCACTAACTCACTTGCATTCTTACTCAGTGTCTTTTTCAGCCTTTTGTCCTCTTCCAACAAACACCATCCACCTCCCACTCAAGTTGGACTTCAGCATCAAACAATATTGCCTCCTTTCCCTTAGACATACAAGAATGAGAAAGTAGTTACTTTAAGCTATAAGCTGCATCTATTAAAATCTTAGTGCAAATATGAATCCACACGAAACAATCCCACAGCAATTTTGAACTTATAATTATTCTTACTAAAGTTAGTAGGAAAAGAAGGTGAGTTCCGGGGTCAGTGAAAGATTTTGTCTAAAAATGTGGAGATCAGTTGAGGAAGACAACTGATAGCAGCCTCTGGCCTTCACATGCAAGTGCATGTAAACATACATACACAGCCCACACAAGCCTGCACACACCATAAGCGTACACACACACACACACACAAAAGAGAAAGAATTAGAAACAATTTTATGTTAGAAAAGCTATTATGTTAGAAAAATTTTATGTTAGAAGCTATTTTATGTTAGAAAAATGTGCTATTCTAAGAACTCAGGATTAAAATATAAAAGTTACTAAAGTGACTAGATTTTTTCTTTTCTTTTTTTTTTTTTCTTTTTTTGGTCTTTTTGAGACACGGTCTCCCTGTAGCCCCAACTGGCCTGAAACTCACTCTGTAGATCAGGCTGGCCTTAAACTCACAGAGATCTGCCTACCTCTGCCTCCTGAGTGTTGGGATTGAAGGCGTGTGCCACCATGCCTGGCATGACTAAAGTTTTCTATGTTCTTATCCATGTGTGAAACAAGTATATATGTTGATAGCCTACATTGCCTGAGTTTAAAGGTAACAAGGATGATCAGTTTTATTTGTGAAAAGTGGATAAAGTATGGGAATCATACGGAAAACTTTGTACCAAATAGTGGACATCAGTCTGGCAATTAAAGTGAACTTTATTTTTATTTTAGAAAGACATTTAGTTGTGGATTAGTATTTTACTTTCAAATGCTTAAGGAAATTTTGATGCCATATTAAGAGAGCATAAATCTCCTCTTCACCTGAAAAAGCAAAAGACCAAATAGGTTGCTGAGATTTTTATTGTAATGATTATTTCTTGGGGCTGGAGAGATGGCCTAGCTGTTAAGAGCACAGACTGCTCTTGCAGAGGACCTTGGTTTGATCCCCAGCACCCACATGGCAGCTGAGAACCGTCTTTAACTCCAGTTCCAGGGGAATCGATACCCTCTTCTGACCTCCCCGGCATTGCATGACATGGGTGCATAAACCTACATGCAGACAGTACATTCATAGACATAAAAAATTTAAAAAAAGAATATTTCTCTATCATATACCCTACACACAGACTACCATATCAACCAATATATTTTCAAAAGAAATGTTCTGTTATTAAATATCATAGATTTTACTTAAGAGACTATTACATTGAATAAAATTTCACAGTTTTATTAGCTAACGTAGGTTATTTCAGTGTTTTATACATCTCAATACTCAAGAATTGAAAAATATTTGACATAATCCTTCCTTTCCATTTACATTTTACAAGTTGTGGCTGTTTTTATTGCATAACAATAGAAACAATGTAATACAGTGGTATAGTATACATTTTGAGAATAAGCTAATACATAAAACTTTCATGCTGGGCATGGTGGCGCACGCCTTTAATCATAGCACTTGGGAGCCAGAGGCAGGCGGATCTCTGTGAGTTCAAGGCCAGCCTGGTCTACAGAGTGAGTTCCAGGACAGCCAGCGCTACAGGGAGACCCTGTCTCAAAAAGACTGAAAAAAATACATAAAACTTTCTGATATTTGAAAGGATATTTATGGATTGATTATATGGATATATTTTCTACAAATTTTCCAATTATAAAGACTTGGTTTATAACTTGATACTCTAATATTTGAGTGGGAAAACTCATTTCTGCAGTTTTCAGTACAGATCTTTCAGCTTCTATCAGACACGTGGGCACTAATATTAATGTCTCTTAGGTATAGCTTACTTGAATGGAATGTGTAGTGAGAAGAGAAAATGCATCATTGCTGAAGACAATGGCCTGAACCTCGCATTGACAATTGCACACGAAATGGGTCACAAGTAAGTCAAAGTTCCCGTTATGCGCTGTTTGGTTTCTCATATGACTTAATAGTGTGAGTTACTGAGTTACATGCATACCTTTTGATTTTTTTTCTTTGTAATTCAGGAAAACAGAAAAAAGTAGGGAAACTAAATAAAAGCACATTTTAGAATTTGTAACCATTCTTGATACTTTAAGTAAAATCTCATGTTGTTTAAATCCTCACCATGACACTCATCACATGGTACATGATTGATTTCACTACACATTTCCAAATAAAGTAAAGTTGTAATAACATGAGACTGTAAAGCAATATGTGTTTTCAACAAACAAAAAAGTAAGAAAATCACTTGGGAAAAATGAAAATACCCCAGCTTATAGTAGTGCCTGTCTTTGTTATTACTTACTTAGTATAGACTAAATAAATTGCCATCATTTAAGAGTCAAGTCCTTAAGAACAATTAAAGTAGACACATAATTAACATGGTAATGAGCATTAACTCTGTCTTGGGTATTTTCCCAAAGTCTTTACATAGATTCACTTAGTAAATAAGGACATGATTACTGCCATAATTCTAATTTTACTAAAATCAGTAATACCAATAATAATTAGCAACAGTGGCATATAGATAGCATTTACAAAGTTTTAAGTACTCAGAGTAATCTTCTGATAACAATGCTGTTAACATACCCACTTCATAGGAAAAATAGGCAGAAAAATAGGGGATTTCCTTTACCCTCCCAAAGTTATAAAAGCGTAAGTTGTTGGAGCATGCCTCTGATCTCAAATCACTTCATGTGTTTAGGGGAATGTTATTATAATAGATACAATATGGATTAGGGATAGACTTTGTTTTGAATGTAGGCTTTGCTGTTTTCTGGCCATATCAACAGTAGAAATTACAGTGTTTAATTGGAAACAGATTTAGGGAAATCTACAAAAACCTTTTCAATCAAAAATATTTAATTTTCCCTTCAGTGTTTAAAAAATTGAATAGTCAACATTTAAAAGTAGAAATTTGATATAAAAGTTCAGATGGCAAACCTGTTAGCCATCAACCCACAATCTCTTTAGGCATACCTGCAAATAGATTGAATGTCTACCTTTTACTCTGGGCCTTACTTTTCCAGCTCATGATAGGACACAGTGCTCTGATATAGACCCATACTACCTCCTTATGTTCCTTGACTCTGTAGACAATTGAGTACAGTTCAGTGGACAGTGAAGTTTAATTGGTAGAAGAAAACGTAAAAGATAAATTTTGTCTACACATGATTTATTCAAATAAATAGAGGTGATTAAATTATAAAACTTAATAAATCATCAAAAGTTGAATATTCCAAGATATGCATAGTCCAGTTCAATAAACAACTAGGACATTATTAGCAATGATTTATTTATTTTTATTTGTTTATTTTTAAAATAATACTTGGTGCTGGAGCTGTGGCTCAGTGGATAAAAGCACTAGCTGCTCTTCCAGAGGACCGAGGTTTGATTCGCAGGACCCACACGTGGCTAACAGCCATCCATAATTCTAGCGAGTGTGTGACCTGAGTCATGCAAAAGGAAGCAGGAGGCCCTAAAGGTGGAACAGGCTTTACTGGAAAACTCAAGAGGGGCTAGCTTCTAACTGGGGAATGAATAAGCTCGCTGGCAATGAAAAGGCAGGCAGTCATTTAAGTTTTTAAGTGGGCTAGAGCAGAAGTCAAGTGGGGTCTCACAATGCAAAAGGGGGAACTTAGAGGGTTGCTTGCCATGCAGTTCCAAGATTGTCTGCTGAAACTTCTTGAGTTAGGAATAACTTTTTTCTTTCTTCTGACTGGCTCTGATGAAGAAGTCTCTCTGTCAAGGGTCTGGAGTAACTGCTTTTAGTCTCTGTCTGGTTTCTGATGCAGAGAATAGCTTTTGGCTCCTGCCTAGGGTACAGGGCCAGAAAAAGGAAGTTTCTGCTTAAATTTATCCCTAGGATCTGGCGTAGGGGTTGGGTTATGTGAGTCCTGACAGTTTCCATGAGCATTGTATGCATTGGTATGCTTAATTACATGCAGGCAAACACTCATACATATTAAATAAAAATAAGTTTTAAAAATGTGTCAATTCTTTGAGATGTTCATACGAGGTATTTTCATTCCATTCAGTCCATCATCCATCTCCTCTCAGATCCACCTCCACCCTCCTCCCCCTCACTCCCTGTCCTCTCTTTTTGTAAGCCCACCAAGTACAATTTGTATTACTCAAATACTCTTGGTTGCAGAGCCACATTCTTATAGAAAACTGACTCTCCGGCAACTATTAGTTGCCTCAGCTAGGGACTGGGCTTCAAGCCCACCTCCCCCATCCCTGCTGGGCTCCTGACTAGCTTGGGCTTGCACAGGTCTTGTGTATGCTGTCACGAGCCCTGTGGGTCCGTATGTGCAACTACCCTGTTGTGTCTGGAAAATACTGTGTGTTGTAGTTATCCACCACCTCTTTCTCTTACAATCTGCCCTCACATCTGTGACCAGCCCTGAGCTCCAGTGGGAGGAGGGTAATACGGATGTTCCATTTGGAGATGATCACTCTTCTCTCTGACAAATGTTGACCAGTTGTCAGAGAATCTTCTATGATGAGAGTTGAGAGATGCACTAATCCAAGGTCATAACAACACATTGTTAGGATTTGGTTTAATGCTATGTTAGTTAAGCAAAATAATAGTAATAGGTTCTCCTGTAGTGTCTATGACCTATCTACCTAGAGATTCTTGGCCCCAGTAATGGTGCTAAGTAAGGCTTTCATCTTACGGAACAAACACTAAAACCAATTAGACAATGTCTGGTTACTTCCGTCACATTCATGCTTCTTTTGGACCATACCTTGCCAGATCAGTCATTACTGAATCTTGAAGGCTTGGTAAGAATATTGCTTAGTTTTCTCCTTTGTTGGCATGTATAACATCGCCCAACACTATGAACATTAGTCATCAGGAATGAAGCTTCCAGATCAGTACCAGCTTGATTTCTCCATGTTCTATGACCGAACCTTCCAGTAGTACCTTTAGCAATAGGGTCCTAGCCATCAAGTTCCAGATGATAATAAGAGCAAAAGCAAAAGATTGTAATATCTGGGAGTCTTTGGGACCCCCTTGGCCAACACCTCCAAACGAGATTGCCCATTCCTGCTGCTGATTTTTTATTTTTTAAGCTGTTGTGTCTAGTAGAGGCATTGCGACAGCTGGAAATATCACCACCTTTGATTTTTGCATTGTACTCCAGATCTGTAGTAACAAAAACAGCATGGTACAGGCACAAAAATGACATTTTGGTCACTAGGAATAGAACTGAGGACGCAGATATACAGTGCTCTTTCCAGGAGCCAGAGTAGGAGAAAAAGTGGAATTCACAGATAGATATGTGACCACCCAGACCTGTGCAGGTGAATCATTACACTACACTTAACACAACCTTTTATATAGGTTTCCCAAGTCTCTGTAATAAAAACAGCAGTGTTATCTCTTACTGGCAGGCATTGTTCTCAATGCCTTGACCTCTTGTATGATCCAGTCTCACAAATTTTTAGCTGTATTTTTTCATTTTTGTTCAATCTAAAAGTGAATATATTGAGGCTAATAATAATTTTTCAGAATTTCTTATATTATCATTGTCTTTATCAAATATAATTATTTTCCTACACCAAATAGTTGGGTTGTAATTTTAATGTGGTTGCTTGTAGATTTTTTAAGTAATCTAATTTCATATTTTATTATGTCTTCTGTGGCTGTTGACAGTTTAAATACTTTTGCATTCTAATTAGGAAAATACATTTCTAGAGTTATTTTATGTTTTCTCTCCCTCCCCTGCTCCTCTCCCTTCCTCTCTCTATCTTTTCCTTGCTCTTCCTCCATTTCTCCCACCACTTAACATTTAAGCCTTCTAGAATTTACTTTAGTATATGTAGTAAATTCTCCATGTAAATTTATGGTTCTTATTAACAACTCAGTAAATGATCTTAAACCCAAACAAGCTCTGTGTTTGAAACAAGGAGCAATTCCAGAGCACAATACATTGCTTTCTTCACTGAAAAATCCTTGAAATGGGGGGAAGGGGACAATACCAGAAAAAAATATGTCTAATGATATCTCACATTGTCATTCTGCCACCAACTACTTACATACGAATTTCTTTTGGACATATATTTAATGATACCTTAGATTGCATTGTTTGGCAAGCATTCCTGTTAACATTATATCCCTAATATCTTTATATGTATGCATTAAATAACCACTGATTTGCATTGTTCGTTTTGAAAGTCATGTGGCAATATCTATCAAAATTAAGATACAGAATATCTACCAGACGATCCTTTTAAATACAGTGTCAATTTATGTTGCCACCTTCCAGCAGAATATATGGATGAAATTACAATTTATATTTATGTCTTTGCTTCTAGTATTAATGTTTTAATGCTTGTTTAAATCAGCTCTATTATTTAAAAAATATGTAGCCAGTAAAAATAATCATGACGACCCTCCGTGAGTGGTGGCCCACACCTTTAATTGAAGCAATCAGAAGGAAGACTCAAGCAGATCACTGTGAGTTCAAGGCCAGCCTGGTTTATGTAATGAGTTCCAGGCCAGCTGGGGCTACAGGGAGACCCTGTTAAAAAGACCGAAAAAAAAAATCATGAGAACCTTAATATAGCTTCAATTCTGCATTACAAAACCACCTTTAATCCTAGCACTTGGGAGGCAGAGGCAGGCGGATCTTTGTGAGTTCAAGGCCAGCCTGGTCTACAGAGTGAGTTCCAGGACAGCTGGGGCTATAGGGAGACCCTGTCTCGAAAAGACCAAAAAATAATAATAATAATATTTTCTATATAGCTTCTAAGAGTTTATCACTTTCTAACACTAAGCATGGAGGAGCTTCCTTAACAAGAGTTAAGAGGTAGTTAATGCTTTCTTGGGTCTTTGTTCTATGATGCTTGGGTCTTATGTGTAGAAGCTGCATTGTAGATGTGTAACCTAGACATGAGTAATTCACAGACTATATCTGTGTGTGTTCAGATGTGGGATGCTGTACTATTCTTATCTGGAGCAAAAAGAGGCATCTTTTCTGAATGGTAACTGGGATATTTGCCTGTAAATATAAGGATGCTTCCTTTGGAGTTAGCCTAGGGCTGTGTCTACCTAATGGAATTGTCTAACATTATGACCACTCCACATGTGTGCATCCTGGAATTCTTTCATCATGTCTATGATAGTACTTTTAAATTCTGGGTTACATCTAGTGGGTTCTCATTGTAGCCCTCTTCTACAGGATTGGTCCTATTTAGTAGAGACATAATATTTGGATTTTTCATATTATTGTTTTTTTCGCTGTGATTTTGGCGTGTGGATTTCTTTCATTGTTTGTAATTCTGGTATGAAGCTCAAGTGTTTCTTTGTTGAATTGAAGAACTGACTTTGCTTGTATCCTTTAGGTGCCTTCGTTGTCCTCTTATTAGGTATGAAAGGCTGGTTGGAGGGACCAGCTAATTCTCATCCAGCTAGTCAAGAGTTCCTCCAGAGGCCCAAGACAGGTATCAGTCCAGCAGGTTTGAAACCAAAGGGCCCCACACCATGAGAAGCTGAGGGTTGGCCCTGGGGGTTCCTGAGCTAGAGGGTGGGAAGTCTGGAATGTCCCACAGAACCACTGTAGGAGGTCAGCCTACTGGCTCTCCAGGGCGAAAATTTCTGAATCTTCATTCAGGGCAGGGAATCCTAACCTGAAGCTGAGGGAGGGGCCCAGGTGTTTCTGAGCTAGGGATTAGAGAGTTTCTTCAATTCTTTTAACTCTTTCTCTCTCTCTCTCTCTCTCTCTCTCTCTCTATATATATATATATATATATATACATATATATATATGTGTGTGTGTGTGTGTGTGTGTGTGTGTTTGTGTGTGTGGGGGGTGGGTGTGTGTATAAGTATGTACACATCCATGCTTGTTTTAGTACTATTCATAATAGCCAAAATGTGGAATCAGCCTAGTTATCCCATCAGCAAATGAAATGTATCTAAAAATATGGTATATACATATGATAGACTTGTATGCAGCCATGTAGCAAAATTAAACTATGGTTTTTGATGGGCACAAAACATTGTGTGTGTTTGTGTGTGTGTGTGTGTGTGTGTGTGTGTGTGTGTTGTTTTGTTTTGTTTTGACATAGTACTCCTAGTTAAAGTCTGCCTGGAACTCAGTTGACCAGGCTGGCCTTGATCTCACAAGATCCACCTGTCTCTGCCTCCCTAGGGTTGGGATTAAAGGCATGTGCCACCACACCCAGCATTTTAATATATATTTTATTGACTTTTCTGCAGTTCATACAACACATCTTAATGGTATTTAGACCTCTTCCCTTATCTGCACCCCCACAGCCCCACACTGAGTTTTATGCATTCTGTCATATATGTTAAAAACTACGGAGTCAAGTTTTTGTCTTCAGTGTATCTAGCACCACTCCCTTAAAGAAGATCAACTCTCCCTCACCCAGCAGTGTTCAGTTGCCATCAGCTGCCAGTAGTGGAGTTTGGGGCCTATCACTCAGTTCACCAGTTCTATGATGGCTTTTTATCTGGTCCGAGGTTGCATGGGTCTTGTGCATGCTGTCATTATTGCTGTACATTCATATGAGACAACTTCCCAGAAGCCTGGAAAACTTTTGTTTCCTTGTGGTCATCCAGTATCCCTGGCTCTTAGAGTCTTTCTGCCACCTCTTCTGCAATAGTCCCTGGGCCCTGCATGGGTCGGGTTTAATATAGGAGTCCTATCGAGGAACATATACTCTGCGTTCTCTTATTCTCTACACTTTGGCCAGTTGTGAGTTTCTGTGTACATTACCCTCTGCATGAAGGAGCTTCATTGATGCAAAGTGAGGGATGTATTAGTATTCTCTGTACTCCCGGTTCTCTATTTTCCATGAGCCTTAGGCATACAGGTTCTATTGTAGATGTATCACCTAGGGTTGGGCATCTCTCAGATTCTTATTCTCTGTTTGAGGCCAGTTGTAGAACTCTTTAATAGTTTCCATGTGTTGAAAAAAGAAGTTTCTTTGATGAATACTGTACAGTATACTTGTATGTAAATATAGAGATTCATATTTAGTATACAGTAAGAAATTTAACTTTTTTTAGAGCTATGACAGAAATAGGGTTTTCTCTACAGTCTGTAACCTCTCCAGCCATGTGTAATTGGGTTTATGTACAGTGCCACCCATGAATTCACTTGCATTGAGTGGGATTTAAATTCAATTAATACCCATTGATTACCCCCAAGATAAATCTGCCACTACTGTACTAATAGAGATAGTTTGCTATGCCAGGCATTGTTGTCTTATACAACCCAATATCACCGACCCAGGGGTGGCATCACCCACAGTGGGCTGGGCCCTCTCACATCACACAACAATCAAAAAATTGCCCTATAGACATGGCCACAGGTCAATCTGATGGAGACATTTCTTCATCTGAGGTTATCTCTACTCAGGCATGTTAAGTTGACACCTGAAGCTATCCAGCACAGTGTAGCAGAAACATTTATAGAACATAAATGAAGTTTGAGGGTACCAGTACTGAAATAAGCCCTATGCAGAATGACAGATATTGTACCTATGATCTACTTTGCATGTAAGATCTTAATATCATTGGCCGTACAGAGTTAGGGGATAGTGAGTCAGGAAAATGTCAGAAGGGATAATCCTTCAGTCTTAATAGGAGTAAGTACTGGGAACCTACTGCATTATGCACTTGAAATTTTCTGCGTGAATACGATTCTGGTGTTCTCTCTATGTCTTAGTTTCTTTAACTCTGTTGGGATAAAGGGTTTATTTTAGTTCAGAGTTCAAGTACAGTCCATCAGAGTTGGGAAATTAAGGGAGCAGGAGCTTGAAGCAGCTGATCACAGAACATCCACAGTCAGGAAACAGGGAGTGATGAATGTGTCAGTCAGTCCCTTTCTCCATTTATATAGTCCAGGATCCCAGTGAGGAAATGATGCCCCCCTATGGTGTGAGACTCTGCTCACCTCAATTAACGTAATCGAGTGAGTCCCCTGTAGGCATGCCCAGCATCTATCTCCCTGGTGATTCTAGATTCTCTCAAGTTGATGATTAACAACTATTCATCACACCAAATTAAGAAGGTAATGGTATAAATTCATGACTATGTTTGCATGGCTTTGATGATTATTTGATAATGAATACATATGTCAAAACATAATATGGTAAGTCTAAATGTTTGCAGATTTTACTTTCCATTCATATTTCAATGAAGCTTGGACTAAAATAAAAGAAAAGAAAAAAAAATGCTAGTATTTCAACTTGAGGATGCCCGGAGAGGCGTCCTGACACACAGAGATTTGGTTACTAGCTCCCAGCTCCTAGACTTCTTAGTTTAGAAGAGAATAAAATGCTCACCATTCACTCTGCATGATGTTAAACAATGTATATCTTAGACGAGGAGATATCGTTAAAGGTAGAGCAGTTTGTCAATAAAAAGTAAGTAAAAAGGATGAAGGGAAACGAGAACCTTATGTGCTGCTGATGGGGATGTAAATAAGTGCAGGCATTGTGGTGATAACTAGGAAGCCTTCTCATACAACCGAAAGTAGAATTATCATATTACTAGCTATATCACTCCTACGTATATTTCCTTTTTTTTGTCTTTTTGAGACAGGTTCTCCATGTAGCCCCACCTGGCCTGGAACTCGCTCTGTAGACCAGGCTCGCTTTGAACTCACAAAGATCCACCTTCCTCTGCCTCCCAAGTGCTAGGATTAAAGGCATGCGCCACCACGCCTCTGGAAATCTATTTCTCCTGGAAACGTTTAAATCAATATTTTGATAATAACACTTATTCCACTTAAACTGGTGAAGACTGTATGTAAATTTACTGTTACAATGGTGTGTTGTCTATAATTCTCTAGAGCAAATGTGTGACATGGGTCTTCTTCTAACACACACCCTTTGGCCTGTGTTCTACATTCCTCAGCTGGGTAGGTAAGAGGGAAAGCATATGAGAATCTTAAAGCCTTTGGCTTACAGTTTCTCAGTTAAAAGAGACCTTGTTATTTTCCACTCTTCATCTAATCGTGGGATATTTAGCTTTTGCTTAAGTCTGTGTCAGCTGATAAATCAGTAAACATTCATTTACTAGGAATTTAAGCAAAACATTTTGAAGAAAAATCATAAATGGCAACTTTAAACACATATTCCAGGTAGTGGTAGTGTTCAGGTAGTCCTTACTATTCATCAGAAATAAAAGATCAGTCTGATTTTGTCTTGCATTTTCAGGGTACAGAAGTTAAAGGTCACTAGAAATATGAACTTGGAGAACCCATATTTATTAAATAGAATTTTGTAGGTTAAATAAAAGCTTAAAATTTAAGTTGAAATCATAAATGAAAATTTTCATAAAAAGATCCTATAGAAAATTGAAAGGATAGAATTAACTGTTTAAGACAAAATCAAATTGAAGTCAGTTAACAGATGGTTTGAATAATGTGATAACTCGTGGCTTATAGCCTGTAGACTATTAGGACTCAGAATTTTGAGCAAATAAGAATCATCCAGAAAATGTACTGAAATGAATTTTCTCAAGCCTTATCATCAGTGTTCGCATTCATTTTGGCGAGGCTGGAGAACTTCCGTGCTCACTACCCTAATGCCAGTGTCTTCTACCATTCTGGTGCAAACAACTATAAGGGGGACGTTTTCAGGATCTCTTTTTGCTGATTAAAATTAAAAGGTTTTTAATGGTTTTTAATGGTGAGGGGCTGGGGAGATGAAGAGCACTTACAGCTCTTGCAGAGGACCAGAGTTTAATCCCTAGAATCCATAGCAGGCAGCTCATAACCTCCTGTAACTCCAGCTCTGGGAGCATAAGAACTCTGTTCTAGCCTCCATGAGTTCCCACACTCACATGAACATACCTAGACATAGACACCCACACACACATAGTTAAAAATAAAATAAACCTTAAAAAAGATTTTTGTAAGAGAAACTTTCTTTTTCAAGTGAAAACATTCATAAAAAACTAGCATTATTAAGGAAACGATAGCACAGAGTTGAGGGCAGGGAGAGATCACTCAGGCAGACAGAGGTAGAGAGAACACTTGTCTTCTCTGACAATGATGGAGAAAGGGAGGGGAGGGCAGGGAAGTTCAGGGAGAAAAGCTAGCAAACAATTGGGTATGAAGGCGTAAGGAACAGAGTGTGCCAATCCTAATGGATGACAAACTTTGACAATAGGAACTGAGTCACATTTGTCTCTCTGATACTGTCTCCTACAATACTAGCATACAGAGGGTGCTTAGCAAGTGTATGCTTCACTGGGAGGCAGGCCTTCTGTATTACGTACAAAAAAGTAAAGAGAACCTCTCTCTACCTCTATTTCTCTTTCTTTCTTGAACCTCTAGTTTTGGGGAGGGGATTAGAGGCGGAAGCAAAGGCCTTACCACTGAGCCACATGCCCAGCTGCAAACCTCCGATGTTTTACTTTGTCCTCAATTTGTTTTACTCAGCTTTTAGACATTCTAATACAAATACTTGTTTCATTGTTTTGTGTATTAAAATGAGTTAAATGGTTAAAAATATGAAAATAAATATAAAAGTTAGCACACAACCGTGAAATTAAATCAAAAGTTATACCCATCAAATTAAATATCATTTTGTGGTAAACAATCTACTTCCAGATAGACATTGTGATAGTTTGTTTCTTCTCTTGTTATTTTTTTCCAGATAATATTCAGCTTTTAGAGGGATATATTATGTCATGAAACATATTAATGCAGTCAGCAAAAAAAGCTATTTAAAATATTACAATTTACAAATCAAATCCATTCCAAATTACTGCCCAAATGAGTGAGTTCATGTGTTCCCTCACTCTTTAAACATCAGAGGGGCCATCTTCAAGATCCAAAATGCTCTGTAGCTTTCCGCAGGATATCACAGAACTTCCTGGCAGGGACTTTTAAACAAGTTGAGAAGTTTTATAAGATAAAAATATTTTTTTAGTTGACTTGACAACCATGTACAATGTTAGTGGAGAGTTTATTTGCCCAAGGCTCTTTGTCAAAATGAATTTAAACCAAGATTATTAAAATGTAGTTCAATTGCACAGCATGAGGAGAGGTGTTACTAATGTCTTACTTTAAAAATAAGTTTTCCACACACCGTGTGCTAGTTGGTTATGGAGCGATGTATGTAGAGGTATATTTCTATTAAAGTAGGAGAGGCATTTAAAAATATTCAGAACACAAATCATCTGCAAAAAGAGAGTTTGATTCAGAAAGAGAAGTGCGAGAGTGAGTGGTTTAGAAGTCTTCCTGCTTGAGTGTCAGCCTGCATGCATCTAAGTCCCAGATGCCAACCTAACCTCAGTGTTGTCCTCATCTGTAAAGTAGAAGTCACTATTAAGGAACCATTGTGAAGATATTGTGAGGACTAAATGATATCATTGAAAATGACTAATACAGTGACTGGCACAGATAAAGGTTCACAATTAATTGTTTTGTTTCCAAGCTGTAGAATCAAGACTTAACAGTGTCTCCTAATGATTACAGATGTGTGTTTCAGAGCAGCCCTGTCCCAGTTTAAGGATAACCTTTTCTTTGTAAATCAAATTGTTTTAGGAAATTTTAATAGTAAAACATATCTCTCCATGGCTAAAGCTTACATGAGAATCAAGTTCCCAGAAGGAAACTGACCATCTGAATAAGAGGCTGTCATCTTCTCATTTTGGAAAATCATTGTGCAGTCTGTTGAGTAATGGACAAATTGTTAAATCTTGGAAGTTGTCCTCCCAAATAGATATATTAATTATGAAGACTTATTGTTGCGGAAAAAGACCAGTTGCATCTGTAAAATGCCAGAATTTCCATATGATTTGAAAGACTGCATCAGTAGGATGGAAAAGCTGAGGAGATTCCATGCAGCAGTGTTTGATAACAAACGGGGGTTTCTAGTGAAGTGTGCCTTGGCCAGAATCCAGCAGGGAGACGAGACACTGATACTGACAGGAGGCACTTTGGAACTGAGAGGCTAGCAATTCAGTAAGGCATCCTTGTCAATTTGTGAGACTGTGCCATATTTACAGATGCTTATTTTAATTCAGTAGCTAAGCAGAGATGGGAGAGATGGCTCAGCAGTCAAGAGCACAGGTGACTCTTGCAGAGGATGTGGGTTCAATTCCCAGCACATGGTGGCTAACAACCATTCATAACTCCAGTTCAAGGTCAACTGATGCCCACTTCTGACCTCCATAGACACTGCATGAAATGGCTCTATTTACATACATGTACACAATACACTCATATACACATAAAATAAAAATAATAAATACAATATTTTAAAAATAGCTAAACAAAGTGATTCTTGCCATGACTATTTTCTTGATTATTCTTAAGCCCAGACTTTCAACAAATAAAGTAAACACCTTGATCTCTATGAATTATTTTTAATATTTTAGTTATTTTTATTTTGCGTGCATGAGTATATTGCCTGCATGTGTGTAAGTGCACTGATGTCCTGCAATGCCTGTGGTGGTCAGAAGAGGGCATGAGATCTTCTGGAACCTGGGTCTTCTACAAGAGTAGCTAGTGATCTTAACCACTGAACCACCTATCCAGCCAGCCCCTCTATGAATTTTTTAACAAATGAGAAGGATATAATAAAATTTCTTTGTTTACTAGCCCAATATAAAACATCCTATATTGTGGTCTCTGTACACACAGTTTACATCAGCCTCATGCAGTTTTCATGAAAAAGCAGATAGAAAAGTTGAGGAAACTTGCACATTTATTTTGTAACTACCTTTAACTTGCCCTGCTCATATGAATGTGGGCAAGATACAGAGATAAAACTCACTTCACTTGAGTGTCATTTCTCCTCTACCACTTGTTTCAAATTCATTGTATATATTCTTCCTTTTTCTTAAGAGTTCAAAAGCCTTTAATGTCAGTCAGGTTATTAATGTGTGTTAATAGAGACCCATTTCAAAACACTCGTAATAATTCCAAATACAGTTCACTAGTGAATATTTTCTGGTTCTGAAGTTGATTATTACATTTTACAATGCATTTTCAGTATTCTTTTATTGAAATTATCATAGCCCAAATTAGCAGACATGAAATGTACCTTATTGTTAATACAGGAAGGAGACTGGTAGAATTTATTACCTCCCTGCCAGTTTCTTCTTTCAAATATATTTTCATAACAAACTTTATTCAAATTTATAATTTATCTTTGTGAATATGGATATGCTTAATTTTTTATTTAAGAAATGGTAAGTCTGGTTTTTCACCTTCATATCAATTTTGATAAAAATTCTGTTAGGTAGTACTTGAGAATTTTTATATGAATGATGATTTTTATTTGG
This sequence comes from Rhizomys pruinosus, assembly GCA_009823505.1. Taxonomy (NCBI): domain Eukaryota; kingdom Metazoa; phylum Chordata; class Mammalia; order Rodentia; family Spalacidae; genus Rhizomys; species Rhizomys pruinosus. The sequence continues at coordinate 840,340 of VZQC01007170.1, read as the reverse complement.
ATCAGAGTATGATAACATAGAATATTGGCCTACACTGCCATTGTCTAACCTTAGCATCCAAAAGCAAGCTCTCCCTCCTTCTTCCTCCTCCTCCTCCTCTTCCTCTTCCTCTTCCTCTTCCTCCTCTTCTTCCTCTTCCTCCTCCTCCTCCTCCTCCTCCTCCTCCTCCTCCTCTTCTTCTTCTTCTTCTTCTTCTTCTTCTTCTTCTTCTTCTTCTTCTTCTGCTGCTGCTGCTGCTGTATTGGCCCATATTCCTGAGTAATTATGTTAAAGTCCTCCATTTGAGAGTTAATCTGACCTTATGCATTTTGTCATGAGTGATTCTGCTTGATGACATGCCTTTCAGCCTGGGCTATGTACAGTGGGAATACTATATGCTATTTGTAGAGATTCAGAGAGGATCTTGGCCCCCCAAATTTGGAGAATTAATGACAAATTAAAATGCATAATACAATGTGGAAACCACTATAACATTTATCTTTACTGAATTCTATGGTAGGAAAAGACAATATAGAAACAGGTGAGGTAGGGGCTAATAAAATTCTTTTAGAAATAATCTGCACTACTATTGAGGATCAAGTAGAATTTGTCCAGGAAAAAATGAAGGAGAGGCACTTTGGGGAAGGCGAGGGCAGAGGCACAGCACACACAGTGCCCCGTGCACACTGGTTGATCACTAGTGCAGGAACTTGCCACTCTGTTCATCTTCCCTTTCCAACTTTAGGCATATTATAATGCACCTGTGCTCATTTACTCAGTAATGTTTAGGTTTACTATTAGTTTTTTAGAAACATTTCACTATGGAAACCCCTAATGCTGTGTTCTAAGGGAACATGTTGATATCATTGTTTTTCTTCCATTTTCCTTTTTTGTATTATTTATTGTTGTGTTGTTGTCATCATCATCATCATTGTTGTTAATACTATTGTATTGGTTCATTTATGTGTTTTGAGACAGGGTCCCCATATGAAGCCCTGGGTGGATTGGAACTCACTTGGAATTTCTACTTAAATCTACGTAATTTCTATTCAGTTGAAGAGATAAAGGCAGCCAGGAAGGGTGACATGAGGCAGTGTCTGTTATTTGAGGAGGGTGGAGGAGATAGCATTAAGATGTAGATGAGGGGGGCTGGAGAGATGGCCTAGAGGTTAAGAGCGGCGACTGCTCTTACAGAGGACCCGGGTTCTATCCCCAGCATCCACATGGTGGCCGAGAACCGTCTGAAACACCAATTCCAGGAAAACTCCAGTTCCAGGGGAATCCGAGACCCTCTTCTGACCTCCGCGGCATTGCACGACACGGGTGCAGAGACTTGCATGGAGACAGTACAATCTTACACATACAGAAATAAATAAAAAAAAATGTAGATGAGGAAAACATTATAGGAAGTTAATGTAGTTAACATGGTTTCAGATTGGCTAAGAAGAAATTGGATTTAGGCAGGGGCAAAAATCCAAAGAGACTGAATGAAAAGTTGCTATTTCTATGTTTTGTATAAATACTATAGAAAATATGTCTATAGATTTCATGTAAAGGAGGCTGGCCTTGAGTATTCAGAAGTCCTCCTGTTTCTGTCCTAAATGTTTGAGACACAGTTGTATCCTTTCATGTCCATCCTACTTCATGTGGAAGTGTGCTCTTTGTGAGATTTTTGCACTTAACTCTGTTAAAAAGTGAGAGGAGACTTCAGCTGACATGTGCAGGTGTCTTGTACCTTAGAATTCTGCAGATCATAAGAAATGTTAAATAACAGTGAATTGCAAGAATATATTAAAACAAAGTTGAGAAATTACAGCTCATCTGGGATGGGTAAAGAGAAAATGCAATAAATGCCATGGAAGAAGATGAAGGGGTGAAGGAACCCTTTTAGAGAACTGGAAATGGCCGTAATGGGAATAAGGAAGACAGAGGAATGCTAGAATAAGGTTTTATAATAAGGAAGGGAAGGGAGAATGTCAGAAATAATTTGATGCATAAGACATGGGAAGGATGCCATAGTAATTGTCAAGATCGTCTAATAAGAATGCTTTATAATTTTCTTTGGCCTCAAAGGGAGGTAACGGTTGAGTGAAACACTTAGAAAGTTGAATTGCCAGGACTTGCCCCAAACACAGTCAATGAAATCACCTCAGTGATCTCTCCTCCTTTGGGAGGAGAGGGAAGAACTGATGCCTTGGTGATTATTTGGAAGATAGTGGTTAGCAAAAGCAGAAAAATGTACCAGAAATAAAAGGAAGACAGAACTAAATAGCAGTTTTTAAAAAGGCAGCCTTCAGTTATATTCAGTTTAAGTTGGTTCTAGAATATCTATTTAAAGTTTAGTCAACTTTTCAGAACAGAATTTCTACTTAATAGATAGCTTTATGATTCAGGAGGAAAGATAAAGATGGTCAAGAAGGTCTCCATGAGACAGTTTCTGTTATGTGGGGGTGGATGGGAGGAGAGGACATTATGAAGTGGATGAGGAAGACATCATAAGCTCACTTAGTTCAATATGGCTTCAGGTTAGCTAAGTGGAACTTCAGATTTTTAAAAGAAGAAATTTATTCAGATAAAGGCAAGAATCCAATTATGTTGAATGAAAATTACTAATTTGGTCGTTCATATAAACACTATGTCTACAGATCCGTTTCATGGAAGGGACCTAGTAAAAATCTTGTACATTGATTTGGGCAAATATTCTTTTTTATTTTATTTATTTTTATGTGTATGAATGTACTGTCTGCATGTAGATTGGTGCACCCATGTTGTGCCATGCCGCAGAGGTCAGAAGAGGGTGTCGGAGTCCCCTGAAACTGGAGTTAAAGATGGTTCTCAGCTGCCATGTGGGTGCTGGGTATCAAACCCCAGTCCTCTGCAAGAGCAGTTAGCACTCTTAACCACTAGGCCAACTCTCCTGGGCAAACATTCTTAACCAAATTACATTATTTACTTTAAATGTAGGTAACAAATTTTCAAAAATATTAACTTACAATATAATCTTAATTTTTAAGTGGATTTCATCACAACTAATTCTTTCCTATTAAGTACTTTAATGGGTATTTCCCTGCAGCAATGAAAACTTTAAAAATACCTGTGATTTAATATAATCTTCTTTGTTTTGATTATATTGTGAATCAGCATGGGCATCAGTCACGACAATGACCACCCCTCATGTGCTGATGGTCTCCACATCATGTCTGGTGAATGGATCAAAGGACAAAATCTAGGTGATGTTTCATGGTCTAGGTGCAGCAAGGAAGACTTGGAAAGATTTCTCAGGTACTGAGGTGACTAAGCGATATTCCATTGGGATGTATGATCTGACTCATCTGCTTTATGCTTTCCATATTTCTCAGATGAAAGAGTGAGCATGACGTAGAAAACTGCTATAATAATTCAAATCTGTCACTGTATTTAATCGTCTCTTCAATGCTCCCCAGTAGAAGTACACTCTTGGCTCATCATATAGCACCTCTATTATCAAAAGAAACTTTCTCAAATGAATCTCCACTTTTCCTTTATTTATAGCCTCAAAGCTATAAATATTCTTTCACTAATCAGCAATTTTAGCCATCTATGATCCATATGATTCTTAAATTATTTTTGCCCCCTCTTCCATCAATTTTCCTGAGGCTTGGATGGCAGAAGGTTGTTAGAGCAGAGTTATCTATATTCCACATTTGAATAGTATTAATCTACTACCTAGAGAAGCAGTAGGGGATTTGGAAAGAGGTGGAGGGTGGCAAATATGATCAACGTACATTGTATAAATGTGTGACACTTTTTTTATAAGTGATTCTTTAACATGGAAATTCCATTTTTTTCTCCCTCCAACTTCTATTGCTTATATATATACACATACATAAATATATACATATATAAATATAGACATACACATATCACCTGAGTTGGAGGATTTTCTCTCTCTTTCTTTCTTTCTTTCTTTCTTTCTTTCTTTCTTTCTTTCTTCCTTCCTTCCTTCCTCTTTCTTTCTTTCTTTCTTTCTTTCTTTCTTTCTTTCTTTCTTTCTTTCTTTCTTTCTTTTTTTGCTAAAAGATGTCATGTTTTCCTCAAGGAAGTGCTTGAAGGTTCCTCCTTGGCAAGCCCAAACAACCATCAGTCAAATATCATTTTAAAAACATATGTTTATTGCTTGACTGTAACTCTGTGAAATATGTACAAAATAATCTGGAACTGTTCTCATCCTGATAGCCCAGGGTGTGTTCAGAGCGTTAACAACTTGAACCCATCAGAAGCAGCTGCATCAGTAGCACTTTTGCAGATGCTAAGGAACATGTTCAGTTTTATAACTGTATTCATGTGAGTGAGGACTGTGATCAGATTAGATGTCACATAATAACTTGAAGCAGAATCACAACATCAAGTATAAAATATCCAGAATATTAATACTCGTTTAAAAATGAGTTATTTACCTGCCTAAATAGAGCTGATATAATTTTACACAATGCTTTTGGACAAGTTACTCTCTGAGTCTGAGCTTCTACATCTTAAAAATTCATGAAATGGCACTGACTTCACAATATTATATAGACTTGATGAACTGATTTCTATGACCAGTCTTTGTAACCATAATATTCTTTTATCTTGAGAAGTATTGTTATTGTTGTAAGGATTATCTTAAATAATTGTAAATAAAATATTTTATATACAGAATCATTTCTATGGATTAAATGGGAAAACGACTAAAAGTTGAATTTATTGTAAAACTTCTTGCTAAATAGTCATAACAGTTTTTTCGTTAAGTTCAAATATTTACATATATCTGCATTTGACAGGTCAAAGGCCAGTAGCTGCTTGCTGCAGACCAATCCCCAGAGTCTCAGTTCTCTCCTGGTTCCATCCAAACTGCCAGGGATGACTTACACTGCAGATGAGCAATGCCAGATTCTCTTTGGGCCTTCTGCTTCCTTTTGTCAGGAAATGCAGGTAAATGTCCTGTGCAGCTGCGTTTGAAGTGCTCACGTTCATTGATGAGAATTATTCGGTGGTAGAGGAACTAACCTTATTTTTGTGCTTGTTGATCCAGATCGCCCCCCGATCCTAGAAAGAATTTCCTAAGGAAAATAAAATAGCATTTTTTTCTTTGCACTTTGGAAGAGAAAGAAAAAAGGCACAGATTTTTAATCAAAGTCAGTAAAACAGAATTAAGTCTATACAGAAAGATCCAATAATTTCAACATCAAAAATTACACTGAAGTCAGGGAAGTGATTATGTTATGGAATATTGTTTCTCTATCAACTCTAAGCATTTTTTAATGTGGTAACTGTGTAAAATGCACTAGAATGATCTGTCAATATGCAGTTGTGGTGGAAAGGTTTATATCTTTCAGCCTTGAGAATAAAATTTTTAAAATTATTTATTCTAGGATCAAAATTTGAGGAAACATTTCTTAATAAAGTAGAAAAGGTGTGCATGGTGGAGCATATCTGTAATACTAGTACTTGGGAGGAAGAGGCAGGAAAATCAGGCCTTCAGGGTCATCCTTGGCTACATAGTGAGTTTTAAGTCAAGCCCAGGCTACATGAGACCCTGTCAAAACAGAACAAACACAAAGAACTGTACAAAGTAGAGGAGATATGTAAGTGTGTAACGATACACCAGGCAGTGTCTATATATAGTCAGGTGGTCATAAATAGAGGGAAATCATATCAGGCCTAAAGAATGTAAAGGATGAAGCCAGATGACTGTCTGCATAAGTGTTTCAGGACTTGCCCTTCTTTCTGCTCCCCTGTCTTTCTTTTGCCCATCTCATACCTTCTTTTCTGTTTCTATCTGTTCCCAGTACATGTACACACACACACACACACACACACACACACACACACACACACACACACACATCCACACACATGCACACACTCACAAACACATATTTTGTACCTAGGAACAATAAACGCAGTTATGCTGAGGGTAATTGTAAAAGTATCTCTGATTTTTGTTCTATTTCACCCTGCAAACTTCCTGTGGCTATCTCAAGGGGTTTGTTGCTTTGGGTGATAAGATGTTTTGGATAACTGGCAGCTTGGTTAAAATCCCTCCTAAGGAATGGGGTATTGGGCTATTAGGGCATGTCCTTCACCTTCACTTGGTTATTTATTACCTGTCTCTTATCTCATACAAGTGTAAACTCCATAAAAGCAAACTGTGTTTCTCCAACATGCAATCCAGTGGATGGCATGGAGTAGACAGAAGTTCAATGAGTATTTGCTTTAGAATTAAAATGAGTGAATGCATAAAAGAATTGAGTCTTCCTCAAACGATGTGTGAAAACCTCACTATAGGAGAGTTCTCCTGTGGCACATTATTTACTTTTCTGTTGCTGTGATGTAACACCAGGGCCAGAGCAGCTTCTAGAAGGAAGAATTTGTTCTGGCTTACTGTTCCAGATGGATGAGTCCATCGTGACCTGGAGACATGGCATCAGGATTCAGAAATTGAGAGATCACATCTCTAGTCACAAACACGAAGGAGAGAAGGCCAACTAGAAATGGGGCCAGGCAGTGACTTTGCAAGGGCTGACACACATCCTCCAGCAAGGTCGCATCTCCTAAAGATTCCTTGAACTCTCCCAACAGTGCCACCGTTGGAGACCAAGTACAAATACTTTAGTCTATGTGGTCATTTCTTATTCAAAACACCAGGTGTTGTAATGGTGGAACTCTGAAAAAAATGGCTGTCTCCATAACTGTGCCCTCATTCCCAGTGATTACCAAGTGCAGCAACCATAGGTCTTCACAGTGTAGCACCATCCATCCAAGGAAACCCACCTCACTGATCCCATCTGCTTTCATTTTCATTCACATCTTACCTCTGAGTCTTCAGCATATTAAAAGGTGTGCTAGTGCTCGCTTCGGCAGCACATATACTAAAATTGGAACGATACAGAGAAGATTAGCATGGCCCCTGCGCAAGGATGACACGCAAATTCGTGAAGTGTTCCATATTTAAAATAACAACAATAATAATAATAATAATAATAATAATAATAATAGTGTGCTAACACTTGGGAGGCAGAGGCAGGTGGATCTGTGTGTGTTCAAGGCCAGCCTGGTCTACACAGTGAGTTCCAGGCTAGCTGGGGCTACAGGGAGACCCTGTCTTAAAAAAAAAAAAAAGGTATATAGGGTCCTTTTCCTAAAATGACTATGGTAAAAATGAATGTATTTTAAGGTACATATTTGAGTTTGTGGGCATACTTTTATATGCTGAAATTAAGAATAATATCAGCTGTCTGTGATTGTCTTCTTAGGATATTGGAGACATACAGAGAATTCATAGATTAGATAGATAGAAAATGTTTATTTTTAATGTTATTTATTTTTGTATGTGTATGAATGTACTGTCTGCATGTAGGTTTGTGCACCTATGTCGTG